>JAUZNJ010034842.1:0-12523 GCA_034780135.1 Jordanella pulchra | reverse complement strand
TGATTCCTGTCCTGGACCCGAACCGGAACCAGAACCGAACCAGAACCAGTTTACTCTGTCCTTGTCTAAATAAACTTAACATTTTCCCTGTCTCCTGTGGTGTTCTGCATATGGGTTTGACTCTCTAAGCTCATCATGACACATGAGTTTGCTTTAATGAGCTCCAATAGCTCAGTGTGAAACATAGCTGATTCCTGGCTGTTCTCTACATCCAGTCTGTTCCTGCTTGGTTTTGATGTGTGTCAAAGCTGATGGTAAAATCAAATATAAAAGAAAAACTTTTTCGATAATAAAAGCTTGTTTTATTTTTCAATTAAATCATCACAAAGCAAAACAGATTATAGCCCTTATGTCATTATCTGAGAAATAAAATATTTTAATTTGTAACGAGTATTAGATAAACAGAATAAGTTCTTGCTAAAACGTGTTTTATGGTTGTCCTGTGAGTGGTTTTTTGGCGCCCCCTACTGTTTGTCTATAAAAGGGAAAGATTCTACCCAGTCTGTTCTGCTGTCGTAAAAGCAATCCAATCTGTTTCTCTTCGCTCCCTGTAGCTCAGAGAATAAACTTTAAAATCCTTCCGTTACGTCTATAAATCACTGAATGGATCAGCACCTCCATAGATAACAGATTTGTTGTCACTGTATTAACCTCCCAGATCACTCGGGTCTTCTAGTTCCAGCTCACACTGTCCACCCTGAACCAGAACCAAACATGGAGAAGCCGCATTTAGTTCCTATGCTCTACTTACATGGAACAAACTCCCAGAAAACTGTAAAACTGCTGAAAGTTTGAGTTCTTGTAAGTCAAAGTTAAAAACCCATTTGTTTAGAGCTGCCTTTGACTGTTGAAGTAAAACTGTTAACTGGTTTATTATTAGTTTAAAATTGTGGTCCAACTGCTTTACTACCGTTGAGGTCCTCCTTATTTGCTTTTATTCTGCTTTTCTGTTATTCTATTGTCTAGTTCATGTAAAGCACTTTGAATTGTCCTTGTAATGAATTGTGCTATACAAGTAAACTTGCCTTGCCTATTTTTAAGAATACCTGTTTCTACTAAAACAGGTGTACTGATGTCTTGGGAAGTTATGAAAGTACATTTTGCTTCTGAACAAATCCTAAATATTTACATCCCTGTAATACGCTAGAAAACGATTACTCTTTTCAAAGTAGAAGGTTTTCATGAAAGACAGATAAAAACACTCACTTGGAAGTAGGTTGATCAAGAACCGCTGCTGAGTTCAGAACAAAAAAAGTACTCCAGATGTTTGATCCAAAACTCCAAAAATACAAAGAGTCAGGTGATTTTTTAATGAATCTTTATAAGAACAACATTACAGAGAGATTCGTTGCACAGGTCATACTATGCAGATACAGAAGCAGTAGCTGTGCTGCTATGGTATTATTCCTAGATATGCCTTCAAAAAACATTGATTGTTGAAGTATTTTTCTGTCTCATTTGTATTAAATCACTAATTGAAATACAACAGTACAACAGAGTCAATTGTCGGCAAATGTTTTCCATAATTAAGGCAATAACATTACATATAAAATCCATTTTGTGTTTTTAATAACTTTAAGCCGTATTGTTCGGTGTGAATCAAATTATAACTCGCCATTTTAAGGCACTTGAAATTATACAGACAAAATGGTTAAATGATTTTAAATATAACAAAACCCAGCTGATTGCATCGAGTCATTAAGGTTTAGGATTTGCTCCTCCAAGAAGGGTAATGCCATTTGCTTGCATTTTGTAGTTGACTCTACAGCAGTCCCTTACCCTGAGCATGCAGTGAAGAGGAACAAAAACTCTCCTTTAATAAGAAAAAACCTCCAGCAGAACCAGGCTTAGTGTGAGCGGCCTTCTGCTGAGACAAACTAGAGTTCAAGGAGACTGAAGCAGACATACAAAAGGAACATAGAAGCACTGATTTAGAAGTACTTTCTATATTAGAAAAAGTGAATTAGCTTCATAAGCACCTCTTTGTTGGAAAGAAACAGTTAAGCAGATGAGCTGAGTTGGTTTTCATGTTAAAGGATGAAAAAGAGCACATTCAGTTATTAACAGTAAAAGCTGAGCTAACAGCTGTTTTTTTTGTAACTAAATAGTAAATATGAAGCGATACCTGAGCAGCTGAATTTCTTTGGTTTGCTGGATCCATTATAAAAAGAATGAAAAATGCAAAGCTGTCAGGTAAAGCAGGTCTTCCTAACAGGCAACACTGCCTGTTTAAAAGTTAAATTGTACACAGCAGAAATAAACTAATTAGACATTCTTTGGACATTCTTCTTCATCGCTTCTGTTTTGACATGCTTTAAAAAGAACGCAGTGTATTAAATCCTTCAGTAAGGTTTAAGTTTTCATTGTAAAATTCCTTCTGGGTTCTTTCAACAATCCGAGCTAATTGGCTAACAGCAATAATAAAACTTTGGCTGTATTTTATATGAAAAATATGGTTTATATCATCTGTCAATGTTTTATTTATAAGGAAAAAAAAGTCTTTACCTGTATTGACCAGTACAGTTAAACATTGATCCAAAGGATTTTTTTTTTTTTAATATAAACATTTCCTAAATATCAAATATGATATCTGTGAAAGAACCTGCAGCAGAGAGAAACATTTTTGCAATAAAAGTAAACATTGTTTTCTTTGGTTATATTTTTCGAGTATTTTCTTATTTATAGTAGATTATTTGAGTTGTTTTATGAAACCCTTTACATCCTACTCCCATAGGCTCCCTCATATGGGCAGATGATTAAGGTGGAGTCCAGATCCAAACGGAAAGCCGGGTACAACGGCTGAGAGAACCTGCAGTGAAAAGTGTGTAGCAGTAACACTGTGTCTGACACACTGTAGAAAGACAAGGCCCCTTTCTCCCGCTCGATGAGCACGCCGATCCTCGGGCAGGGCGGCGCGGCCACTGTGGTTTTGCGGTTGTCGTGCCACGCAGAGTAACCTGTATGGGTGCACCTCAGCCGCCAGGAGTTCTCGTTACGTCCCAGCAGGCAGGGCTTCCCGCCACCTTTGCGTCCGATCGACAGCGACGTGATGCCTATGTCGACCCATCCCCCTCCCCTCCACTCTACCTCCCAGTAGCTGGCGGCACTGAACTGACCCTCCCTGCACAGGACCTGCGCCAGAGAATCAAAGCGATGTGGGTGAGGGGGGTAAGGCTGTGTTTCTTCGCCACAGTGGGCCCCCTGAGGCTCCTCAAGGAGGGCCAGAGTGGGGTGGGCGGTTTTAGGGTCCAAGGAAAGACGACATGAAACTGGAGACAGAAGAGAAGGAAGTTAATAAACGTTGCAAAGAAGAATCTTTACAGCATTTTTGTGCTTCTTCGTAGAAGGCATTCAAAAGACCGAATCCAAAAATTCAGATTTGACAAAGATGGAAAATAGTCTGAATTGATCAGCTTAGACAGGAAACTGCACTGTAAACAATGAAGTCTAAGTAAGTCAAATCTTCTTAAAAGAAGTGCATTTTTTTTAACTTAGCAGGTAAGTGGGAGACTTTGCCAACAGAATAGAGAATTTAAATTTAAAATAAGAACAAAAATGTGCATTTTCTTATTTCAAGTACATGATATCTAATTATCTTATTTTGAGAGTAAAAATACTCCTTCCATTGGCAGATCATGTTATATACTACTCAAAAAAAGGTCAATGCACTTATTTTAGATCGTTTTGTATTGTATTTAGCATATTTTAACTTATAGAGGAGAAATGGGAGGATTTTATGTGACAGACCAACACAAAACACAGATATACGTGATAGGAAGATAAAAAAAAAAGTTTTGTCATTTTAAAATCTTTTCTCAATAAAAGTCTAAAACTATTTGGCATCTGTTTGCATTAAGCCTATTTTACTCAAGCTATAGCTACAAGGAAATAGATGAAAATCCTTTTAGAGGCTGAAGGTCAGATTTAGGGCGCAGTTCATCTTCCAGCAGCACATCAGTCCTAAACATAAAACCAGTGTCATTCAGATCCCAGTCAAAGTCCAGACCTTAAAGCAATTAAGAATCTGTTTAATTTGAATACAAACTCTCATCATATAATTCATGAGCTTTAACTATTTTGACAACTGGACTAAAAATAGTTGCATGGTAAGTATTTCATTAGGGAGAGCACATCAATGATTGTATCACGTTCTCCTTACTTTTTAATGACATATTTCGTGTCACCCAGATTTTCCCACCGTTTCTATTGGGAGTTTCAGGCCGAGAGGTGAAAAGTCGTCCAGTACATCAGAGAACATTTCAACACTGACAGGACAAATGCTGTGCATTACCTTACTCCTCCACAACATCCATTTTTAATGCCTAACAAGGTACCAAAACACTGACACCTTGTCAGCTGGAACAAGCAGAAGCACTGGTCTTAACGATAAACCAGAATGTCATAAATACAACATGATTCTCATTTATTATTGAAGAACGTCTCTGATTTCAAAGCAAGATTCTCTCTATGTAGTAAATAAAAGCATGGTGAGAAGAAACAGAGGAATGAAATGGAGAGGTGTGTGTTTGTGTGTGGTTTGCTTAATTTCTGGTAATGATTTCCCTCAGTAGTTTCCTTGCATGCCGTCTCTGTACTTACACGGTTTTTTTCTCAAACTGCATCTGAAAACAAGACTGTGAGCATGAAAAGTGAGCACATTTTCTTCACGTGAAGCTCTTACATCTGAGTAAAGCCGCCCTCATCCTCTGATCGGCTGGCTGGAGACACAATGTGGACAGCGGAAAGGAAAATGGAACAGCTGGAAAGTTGAAAAAAAAATAAAACAAGAGAAATCTAAATGTTTGTGAAGGAGTTTTTGTTTCAAAATGTCCAAAATGCTCTGTAAAATTTTTCACATACCCCTGTTGTTTTGTTGTCCCACCAATTGGCTTTGCTGAGGTTTGGAGTTCCTCTGGCCACCTTCCCAACACAACAGAGATGACAGCACTTAGTAAAATAAAAAAACAAGACAAAAAAAAAACAAGCAGAAGACCCTGAAGATGACTTATTGTAATGTATTGCTGTAAATCGAGGGAGGAAAAGTGTTTATTTTTAAAATCAAATTCACATCTGGGAAGGATAAGCATAGTTTTTTTTCTCTCCTTTTTATTCTACATCGTGTTTTAATACATATATTGTTTTCTTTATCTATTCTTTTTTGCATGATACAGTTTTGCTTTAAAGTGTTTTTACACCAAACACTGATATATAGCTGTAATTGTATTATACTTGCACATAAAATCATTAAAAACATTGTTTCACAAAAAAACAACAAAAAACAGCTCCAACTTAAAATACCCTAGAATGCAGAATTAAAATCCGATTATTACTTATTATTTACAAATATAAAAAAGGACAAAATGGTGCAGCGTAGATCTGAAATGGAAGTAAGGGGGCGGCTGCAAATGATTTTAAATCTCCATAGATTGTTAATTTATGTCAAATCCAAACAAAGCTAGAAACGGCATTAATCAAAATCAGGTCATATTTTTAAAGGTTAATCAGATTAATGTTAAAGCTTTAACGGTAATGCATTTGAAGACTGATGGAGTAGAACAAAAATAAACTATTTCTATCAGTTATTACCAAGAATTATTATCAGTTATTACCAGGCTACGAGATCCAGAGATGAGCCACAGAGAGTCATGTCAGACCATGCCCTGTTCTCTCTAACATTATTAATTAATGATCACAGCCTTAAATGTCATGAAAAAACCTCAGACGTGACTCTCCCACACAGGGCAGGACACAGTGGAGTGTGTGGGTGCATCTGAGGATCTTGTTTCTTATGCTTACCGTTCACAAGCTCCCCACCAGGGACGTAGTTCTCATTACCTGGAAGAGAAACGAACAGAGGGAAATGTGCCAGTCGGCCCAAACCAAGCACCTGTATCCAGTTAAGGTTGATGGGAACTTTTCTACATCGGGGGTATTTGTGACTTGCGTTTCTGTAAAGCTTCACTATATATGTTGTCTACCACTCGGTCTTCAGGGTACCATGTGTACCTGCACGGCTGATCTTGTCCACCTCCTCCCTGCAGACATCCTCAATGCAGCTGCGTAGGTGGCTCAGAGCTTTCCTAGCACCGCTGAAGGCCTCTGCAGGTAGGCTGAAGGTTTTGTAGTGTTGATCTGTGACGGGAGGGATGCAGAGCAGTGGGGTGGCCTAAGCCGAAGGTAAAAACACAGAGTGGAAAATTACACTGGAGCTCCAACCTGCCCTCCCTCCCTTAACTCCTCACTGACTCATTAGTTCCTCTCATCCATCCTCCGTCCAGTATCCACTGTCTGTAGGACGGATATCTGAGGATCTCTGGCTGAGGAAATGCTTCCTAGCAGAATACATTTCTGTGTGGTTTTCTGGCGTTTTCCTTGTTTTGGAAACCCTTAAAGTGTGAGGAAAAAAAATCTAAATAAAACGGAGATTAAATGGTTAAAAACACACCAAGTAACAAATTATAATTATATCAAATTATAATCAAATGAATCGAGTTATTGTTTTGCTCAAATTGAAAATAATACAATTAAAGTGTGTTAATTCTTTATTGCTCTTTCCATTAGAATTGTTCTTCTTTTTCCATCTCTAAAGTGCTGGTGTTTCTTCCCAGTTGCTCTCTTCTTTTCCAAGTAAAAAGAGGTAAGTGATACTGACGTCATTTCTGTTTCCAGAAGCCTTCTCCTCAGAAGTCAGATCCTATTTTATCTGGAAAAACCTCACCAACCATGTCCCAGATCAGTTACCAAGGCAGTCGTTCAAGGGTTTAATTCTTAAAACTATGTCTTTATTTATTTATTACTAGCTAAATAAAAAATCCAATAAAACCATCCACCAGTTGATGTAAACTTTTCTAGATAACACCAGGGTTATTTGTGCTTTGCATTATTAGCTCAAGCTAAATAAAATGGGTTCTCTTGTCACCTGTGAAAGACGAACTTCGTCTTCGGTTTGCAGCAGCTGGCTGATCTCTTCGTCCCTCTTCCTCAGCTCCTCCAGGTCCTTCTCTAGAAGCTCGATGTCTCGCTCCACTCTCCCTACTGCTGCTCGCCCTTTTGCTTCCAGCAAAGCTTGAACCTAAAATATATAAACAGATATACGTACTACCAGACATGGCATGGATGCAATATACGGTGCCTTTCAGGAATATGAAACGTATTCAGCACAGGTTCTATTCCTGTATTTTGCTGCATCCATGCTTCTATCAATAAACTGGCAGAGAGGCGCCAACAGCAGGATGCTGTCGTCATCAGGTTTCACTGTAGGAATCATGTGTTTTGATACAGTTGGACAAAAGCTTTGTTCCAACCATTTGGTTTGATTAAATGGTAGCTTGAACAGGAAGAAGTCAAAAGCTTGGGAAACAAACCTGCTTTAGACATCTTGAACATCTAACATTATATGTCTGGACCATGTGGGGTGTTTCCTGAGGAAATAGAGTTGAACACAAATGCCTGCCATACTTTAAAGAGAGGGACTATAATTCCTGTCCTGAACCTTTACAAACGCTTACGGGTATATTTGTGCGTAGTGCTTCTGTTATCCCCAGTTCTAGTGCTTCATAAACCCTCAGTGCCAGAATGAGCCCAAAACCCTTCACTCCTGCTTCTTACCTCGGCTTTAGTTTTCTCCAGGCGGTGGGCCATCTCAGTAAACAGAGCTTCACTCTCCTCTAAAACTGCTGTGGTGGATACCTAAGAAAACAAACAAAGAAATGACAAAGTATTGTTGATTAAATGAGAGAAAAGTTATTCTATGAAGTCTATTCTGACAGCAGTCTTTATAATGGGGCTCTGTGTTTTCAGGAGCTTTAGCCAACAAAGCATACGCATAAAATGTAGAATAAAGTTTTTATTTGAGTTTTAGCAGCTCAGGTAGTAGGTAGTAAAAAACAAACAAAGAAAAAAAAAAATATTTATACAGTATAGAAGAAGCAGTTTTATCCAGATGTCTCCTCTTACCTACAAATAAAGCAAACAACATATTTTTCTCAGAGTTAATAAAAATAGAACAAAAACACTCAATTACTAAGTTGGTTTTTCAGAAAGTTGCAGCTGACTTCTAGGAAGAATAAAATCAAGCCCAGATAGATGAAGAGAAAGAGATCTGCTTGAAAAACCGAGTTGCTGCGAAAATAGAACTTAAATCGATTTTGCACTGAAGAACGACACAATAACTTAAATTTAAAGTGGACGTTTATGTGAGTGAAAATCCTGCTGTAAATGCTCAGCTGTGTAGCTGCCTAAACCTGCTTGTAATAACTTCATAGCAACCAAAAAACCCACATTGGTTAACAGAAAAATTCAATTAGAATAAATAAATTATGAAATGTAGATCTTCATATGGTACATTAAACGATGATATTTAAGAATAGTTGAATTGAATGTTATAATCTTCATCCTTATTGGCCCTAAACGTTGATCAACAGGTTAAATAATGAACACTTGTGTGAGTGGAACCAACTTATGATCACTTAACTATGTGGCAAATGTAACACAAATCTTTATTAGTTAGTTTTAGTCAGTGGTAACTGGGCATTTATAAAGATCATGGACACGAGGGCTGAAATTATTAATCATGATTAATCAAATACTGAAATAATCCTCAACTAATGTAGTAATGGATTAATGGAGTAACTGGAGTAACGAGACTCTAAAAAGGACCTTTAGCTGACAGAGCAACAAACTTACAGCATTAATTATACAAAAAAATGGAAAAAAAACAAACAATATTTTGCATTAAGATAAAAATAAAACATTTTGGTCTGTTAATATGCTCTATCCATATCCAGAACTCCAGAAGTGGAAAAATGTATGTTTACTTAGTTTAATTCTTAAAAAAGAAAATCTCTTAAAGGGATGTTTTGCTCTCGCTGCGATTTTCATCTGTCTAATAGTCTGAATCACTGAAATGTGAAAGAAGGGTAAAGACAGAAATCTGTAATTTACATCAGTCTCCCACAGCATTGTATGTCAAAGAGCCTACTGCCTTTTTTTCTGTCTTTTCCTCCCTTATAATTTGGATACTGACCAAACAACAGGTGCAGCTCATTGACAGCGACTTTATTTTCAGAAATAGATCAAATTTTAAAGGCTCTATTAGATCCTCCTCACTAGGACACAATACAGTCTAATAAAGACTAGTAGTCACAGCTAACTTACTTCTACGGTTTGTATGGCAAATGTGTTTTCTTTTTCTTTAGCGAAACCTTCATAAAAATCTGAAACTAGTCGCTCACTGTTTGCTCATCTTTTCCAACCAGATTTGATTTACAGTTTCTTTTTTACCGCATTCGACCAATGAAAGAAGACTCGATAAAAGAAAAACCCGCATCGCTTTCATTATTAGCCATTTATATTGTATTCGATGTTCGGGTCCGGTCACAGAAGACGTACGTTTCTACAAACTGTTCCCTGTTAAAGAGACCTGGAAGCGTCGGATAACAGCAGGTCATTTATTCCTGGTAAATTAAACTAAGCCTCAATGAAACACATTTTGAACTCTTGAGACTTCGCCTTGACATCAATAATTAGTAGGTTCTTGGAAACTCTTTCCCACTGATGAAATACAATGTTCATAGAAGTACCGGCTCAACATAGAGGAACTGGGACATTGTGTGTCACTGAGTATGTGTTGCCCTTTTTTTACCTTGAGGGACTCCAAGCTCTGTTGCAGCTCTTCTTGGTTTCTTTCTCCAGTCCGTATCCTGGTCTGAACCGTCTTCTGGGACTCCTGGAGCTGGTGCTGAAATGTTAAAGAGCAAACTTGGTTGGCATTACCTTAGATATAATAAGGATTCTGAATACTACGTGACAGCTGAGAACTAAAAATGCATCAGCTTAGCCAACCCAGCCTTATGGTTACTATAGATATCGTGTTTTTAACAAACATGACACCGGATTAGGCTAAAAAATGTGATTTAATTCCTTCACAGTATCAAATAAGCCGTTTCTAGGTTTTTCAAAATAATTTATTATTTAGTCCTTATGCAAAGCACTGAACTCAACTAACTTGCAAAAAGTTTTTCCATCATATTTGTACAAGTCAATCCATGTATTCTTAAAATAAACATACAAAATTAGACCTTATAACAATTTCTGCTATATTTAATTATAGCAAAGCAAGATCTGGTGAGAACTTAGTGGGATATTCTCCAATTTCCTTTAAATTAAAATACCTAAACTTAAAAATACCGTAGATATACCACATCTGGTGCTCAGTCTTTTGTTTACACCCTCTGACATTTATTTTGGTTGAGTTTTGAGGTGAAAGTGATAAAGTGAAGCCTACTGTGTTGAAAGAGCTGTTTTGTTGACTTCATGACAAGGATGTTGTGAATCAACCATTCTAAGGTGGGGAGATTAGTTTAAAGAGAACTTTAAATACAACATGCCCACAAGATTTCTTTTTTAATATTGAAAAAAATCCCCCGGTGGAAAATTGCTTCGATTTAACACTTATAAATTGATTACAGTTTAACAAATCTATGGGATTTTTTTTTGTTCTGTCCGGTTTAATCATAGAGTATTTCAGTTTTACCTGACAGTTTACCAGACCTACAATCCTGTCTGTGAAACCATAACTGACATAATCCACATTATATTGTCAAAAACAGATTTATTTACAGTCCATCCGTCTGTCTGTCTGTCTATCTTGATTTATTCTTTTAATTCTCAGCTACATGAAATCCTTACTTTTATATCAAGCACCTCACTTTCAACCTTATCAAACTTTTTGTTGTTGTTGACCTGTTCCCCAGTACATCTAAGTGGGTGTTCTACCTGTCTCCTGGCTCTCTGCGTGTCCACCCAGCGCTCTTCCTCCAGGTCAGCCTCACACAGCAGGCAGTCTCCGCTCCATTCTGCCTCCGCCTCGCCGCCGCTCCCTTCTGGCTCCAGACCGAGGCGGTGTTGGGCGCACAGTTTGTCCGCCAGCCGCTCCACCGCGTCCACCAGTTTGTGCCTCCGCAGGGGGCCGACCTCACGGTGAGGCAAGACGTGGAGGTCACAGAAAGACGCCAGACAGACTAGACATGATTTCCCCGCCCTCAGCTTACTCTCTGCCGGACAGAAATCACACGCCACCTCGCCGGCTTCTGCCAGGTACAGCACCGGCTCTCTGACCATCTCACTCAATGTGAGTTTATCGACGACTTCGGCGAGCATCGTGTTTCTCCGGAGCACCGGTCTGGGGTTGAAAGTGTCCCGGCACTGTGGGCAGCTGAAGTGTCCGGACTCCGTCTTGTCCCAGTAGTTGCTGATGCACACCATGCAGTAGGTGTGTCCGCAAGGGATGGACACCGGGTCTCTGAGGATGTCCAGGCAGATGGGACACCTGAACTGGTTCTCAGTCACTGAGATGTTAGCCTGGGCCATTTTGGAGGAGAGGTTTCTTCACTGACAGGTGGCTTCTGAGCTGCCAAACAATCCCCTCCCTCTTATAGGGAATTTACCCAACATCCAAAGCGTTGTTGTGAACAGATCAGGGCACAGCCCTTCCGCAATGGTCACCGAGCTGAGGTTACAGCTGCCCTCGGCGCGGTCTGAAAGGCAGGCAGACGTTTTTAAAACAGGCAGTTTACTAGAAATATAATCACGTTCTCTCATTTCTCTTTTGCCAAAATATATGGGTTTTATTGTGTGTTTAGAAACAATAGAAGATTTAAAAAAAGTTATAAACATATGATTAAAATTTTAAAGTTATTATGTAGTTATAACATGAACATTTATAGTAGCACATTTACAGCTGGGTTCATGTATTTCTTTTAAATTTTTATGTCATTTCTTTAAAATATGTAAGTTTAATTGGTTTATTTACAGACACAGTCTGTAAGGCATGAGAAGTAAATCTCAATAAACTTGTGCGCCATCTACTGGCCATCTACAGGCAGCACAAGTTAGACAAGAAGTCTATAGTGGAGGCAGGAGCTAAAGGGAAGTTGTTTTTTTATGCCCAGATGCTTAACTTACGAAACGTTATATTAGAAATATTCAAACATTTTAAAATCTGAGATGTTATTTAAACTATAACAAATGATTTTCTGTTAACTTAACATAAGCACTGGAAGTTTGCATTAAGACATGATGACTGGAGCTGTTCTTAATTTATTTTGCTGTATATTTTGAGGTGAAAAATATTTTTAAAACCCTCTTGAATTGATTAAGTCTTTGTTGTCAGCACCTTATCTTAATCTATAACACCATTGGATGCTAATAACTTACAAATAACTTTGATATGCTCTTAAACAATCATATTTGCTCTTCATTTAATTTACCTAGGACAATTACTAAACCACAAAGGTTTAAATTCTGCATGCAGTTACAGATATGTGTAAATTTCTTTATCAATATTTTGTTAATGTCTTTAAGCAGGTCAAAGAAAATAAATTTTCTAGCCATCAACAAGCTTTTGTCTTATTATAGCTGGATTATATCTCCTCCTCAGAAACGATAGTGTCATGTTGGGTTAAGGGAGCGCTAACCCAAATGCAGAACACCACACGGAGACTGGGAAAAAGTTAAGAGGTTT
>JAUZNJ010034841.1:0-37238 GCA_034780135.1 Jordanella pulchra | reverse complement strand
ATATATAAATAAAAATAAATAAAAATCGATGTAAAAAAAGAAAACCCTTGGCGGATTACTAACAAGCTATTAGAAAATTCACAGATGCGTGTTGTGTTAGCATGTCAATGTTGGTAATAGTACATAAAGGTGTTTGCAAGTTGAACTTTGCTCAAGGATGGCGAGGTTGGCTCTGGCACGCCAAGGGCTGCTGGTGCCCATACTCTCTACACAGCTTTTGACCAATGTAAAGTGAAAGAAACCGTACACTGATCTTAACACATCACACACTATTTTTCAAGCAGAATGTTATTGGATTTAACATTTAGAAAACATTACTATCAAGTGGACCATATAGTGACTGCTAGGTAATGTGAACATGTGTTTGAAAATAGTGCAAGCACTCAAGCGCAAAAAAATACAGCAATCATTTTTGTACCATTTGAGAACCAAGGATAATTTCTGCTATTGTACGAAGAAATAAAAGGACATAACGCAGTGAAGCAGTGACGATAGCATCAGCATGTGCAAAACAGCATTTCTTTCCAGCTTTGTCGAGTCAGAAAGTAGAGAGGAATGCTGTTATGTTGTGGTCTAAGTCATTTATACTTAGATAGTATGTAGATATATTCTTCAATGGAAAAGAAAACAGGGATAAATAATTGAATGCATCTCAATATTGTGTGATTAAAATATGTTTACTGCAATTCGAAAATTGAGCATCTTTTTTTTTCTCTTGCTCTGTTGCTGCAGGTCTGTGGAAAGCCAGGCGATCTACCATGCTTGTGCCCCCACCCCTCAATCCCTGCAGACAAACACACCTGCCCCAAACACAACACCCTAAACAGAAAGCAGAGGGCTCACCCTTATCTTCCCTATTCCCTTTATCTATCCTATCTCTCTCATTTCTCCCCCCTCTATTCCTCTCATCATTGTCCTCTTCATCTCAACTCCTCCACTGTGCGTGTGCTAGGACCTCTACTAAGAGAACAATTCCAGATGCCTTCACTTTCCCGGTGTCTCACTGGCTGACACTAGTCACATGCTGCCTGCTGCCCTCCCTGATTGGAGCAGGAGAGACGTGGGGTGTGGTGTCGGCCTGCCCATTCCACTGTGTGTGTCGTAACCTATCAGAGTCGCTGAGCACGCTCTGTGCCGATAAGGGCCTGCTTTTTGTACCGCCGCATGTCGACAGGCGAACGGTGGAGCTGCGACTCGCTGACAATTTTATAACTGAGGTGGGCGGCAATGATTTCGTAAACATGACTGGACTGGTTGATCTCACTCTATCAAGGAACACGATCCACCAAATTCGACCTATGGCCTTTGCCGACCTGGAGAGTTTGCGCTCTTTGCACCTGGATGGTAAGCCACGACTATTTTTCAAAGCGCTTGGAGTTAAAATGTTACATTAGATGATTTTTACATAAATAAAATGGTGGCATTGTTTTCTTTAGGTAATAGATTAACAACACTCGGGCCCAAGGACCTTGCAGGACTGACAAACCTGCAACATCTGATAGTAAACAACAACCAGCTTGTGAAAGTTTCTGTTGAGGCTTTTGATGACTTCCTACTCACTCTGGAAGACCTCGACATGTCCTACAATAATCTTAGGAGGTAAGATTTTTTTTCTTTCAGTAAACCTGATGTCAGGCTAGCAATCAAAGCTCAACACCCATGACCTTTTTAAACCATTGAGGAATATTGAGTTTTCTGATAACAGACTGCTGACATCTGTTAATCCATTTTGTCTGTGTACTTAGGTGGTATGTCAATTGAGTAAAAGAAACGTAGTTGTTACAAACTGTTTTTATCTTCCACATACAAACATTTTCTCTCAGTTCTGATCTTCCCAAATGTCTTAGTCTTTACAATATCAGTGTAGTAGACCTCAGTCTTCCTCTGAAAAAGAAAACCGATTGTCAATGTGTGTCAAAGTTATTATGGATAAACATTCTTGATCATTTGAGCCTAAGGAATTAGGATAATCTTAAGCTTTTAAAATTATCCTTGATAAATCAATACTTGCTTAAATGGCTAATTATTTTAGTCATTTATTTAAAAGTTTGAATTTAAATCAACTTTACCACAAGATTGCTTCATCCTTCATTGATTGTAACATTAAAATAAAAAAAAAAATCCAACTTATTTTTATACAGGAATCCAAACGGTATGCTTTGCTTGCTTTCTGTTATGCAACTTTCTGACTGGTTCATCAGCATCCTCCATTTATTTCTCATAAAACCTCCACAGTCTCCTGGTTCTAGCTGGGGTTCAGAGATTTAAACAAGATCCAACAGATTCTGTTTGACAAATTTAACACAGCTTGATCAAATACAGTTGGAATAAAGATTTTATTTTGTAATAACACTTTGCAAAAAATTTCTAAAACCCTTGGTCAAGTTTTTGCAAACAAATCTTGTTTTGATCTGACTGACAGACTCAGGATTCCTCTGTGACTTTAAGAGCATCACCTGCTATGGAATTTAAATGGAAAAACCCGACAAACGTGTAATAAACCAACACAGAATGACAGCCTTGGTGATCATTGTGTAGACAGATCTTTTGTTGATGCATATCTACAGCAAAGTGATTTGATGAATCTAATGGGTCCCCTTGAGTGGTTTCAAGAAAAAGTAAATAGCTTTGAAGTCTAGACATCGTCCTGTAAAAATCTTTAAAGATCAGTACAATTCAGATGAGTTGAACACAAAACCAGCTTATATCGCTGCCAACTACACCTGGAGAACTCAATTTTATCAAGCATTTCTGATGAGTTAATAATCAGCTTTTACACACTTTCCAATATTCATTTCATTTAGATATACTGGTTGTATGGTAGAATCAGGTTATCCTTCATCTTAATGCCTGATAATACCTTTTTGTGTGACTGATGCATTTTGTTATTCCTGAGCTTTGATTATTGGTGAAAAGAAAATATTGATTTAAAAAAAAAAAAAAAAAAAGTCAAGTTTGCTTTCTTTAAATTGTATGACTTAATCCCCTTATTGGGGAAACAAATGTATCCTTTAGTGAGACTTGATCGATAATGAGGCTGATAAAGTCGATAAAAAAAAAAATCTAATTATCGCAACACTGACAGGATACCTTATATCACAATCAAAAAGACCCACTGTCGTGATAATCTCTTTTGGCCCAAAACTCAATAATTTAAAAAGGCACAATAGGGACAGTCTAATGTCCGAGTCAATGAAGACAAAGAAACACATGATAAAACTGCTGAAGCTAGAAGACTACTGAAAGCTCAAAACTAAATCGATTTAGACGAGGTTATAATTTCCTTTCACTTCAGTTAGGGTTTAAATAAGAGCATACTGACTCTTACTTCCCCCGAATGACGGGACATTACTATGGATATTGTATATAATTCATATTGGAGCACACAATGTAATAATTTGCCAATGTCATTATAGAACAATGGATGACTGACTGATTCACCATTATTCAGGACTAAACAGTTTGGCTGAATAATCAGTCCTCTCCTCTTTCCAAGGCAGCATACAATGCACAAGATTTCAGCAGCAGGAGCTTGCCACTAAAATGGTTCAATTGTCCCAAGAGGGAGCACCTTGGACTTTCTAAGGTCTGCCAAACTTTGAAAATGCAAAGTTGCAGGTGCTGCTTGCTGGCTAGGGTGTCTATTCTGAGCATTAAAAAAATCTGTGTCACATTTTCCCCATTACGGTTAAAAATACTCTAGTCTGGAAACGAGTCATATTGAGCAAGACATTCCTCAGATCAGAGTTATCAAGGTGGAACTTCTCCAAAATTCACTTGCATATGAACCTGCCATACAAAAAGAGTTAATCATTTACAGTTTCAGTTTATATCCTGGTAATTTACAATACTTTTCATTTAATATGATCTGCTAACTGCTGCAGAAAGTTGATGAAAATCACTTCATCTGTACGGCCTATCTGGCCTGGTACCAAATGACCTAAAAGAATCATTCAGTCATTCTATCGTTCAAGAGAAAGTGTTAGTTAAGAGAGGGCAGCTGATATCACTCTTTCATTCTGATTGAATTAGAAGTGCAGAATGATTATTTTAAAAGGAAGCAGTGCTTGAAACCATTTATTTGTCAACTACAGTGACCTGCATTGATATATGTTTGCATTAAAAGCTGTTCTTATTAATATTGCTGCTAGTACCATAACCATTCATCAAAGCCTACAGAACCATAGGAAAGGTTGAGTATCTGTAAAGTCAGGGGCTTATAGATGCTGGCTGGGTGTCAAAAGGTGCAAAAGAAGCCACATTTTCTTTGTGCAGAAAGTTCCACAATTAGACTGCAGACTTTTCCCAAAGAAAAAACTGTAAAAATTTGTACTTTGTTATGCCAACAGTGAAGCATCTGAAGTGCAAGGTACAACTGTCAAAGGAGTGGGCTAACTTACAATTCTATTAAAGACCACTACCATGTAAAAGTGAAATAAAACTGGGTTTGTTCCCTTGCTACTCATGATCTTAAATGGAGCACGAACTCACATTCTAATCAGACGCTAACATCTAGTGTGAACTGCCAAAGTCTAAAAGGAAAGGTTGACATTGTAAATATGGATCAATTTCAAATCAGACATACTTTAATAATCCCACAGAGAAAATATAGTTTCAGTATAAACTATGTAAATCAACTATGTAAACTAAGACAGTTTGTCAAGTAAACCTTCATATTTACTGGATTACACTTTTCTCAATTCATTATGGCACAGATTTAATGAAAAAAAAAACAAAGACTTAAGTCCATTTTGAAATTATGGAATCTGGCAGTAGAATAATATCTGCAGCCTGCATCTCCATTATGACAATCTCCTAGAATGATCCTGATACAATCAAAACACCTGAAATCTGATGACTGTAGAGCCCATTGATGTACCTTAAACTGTAACTTTTAGGGAACAAGTTTGAAGTGATTTGAGCTTTGTAGCATAGTGCATTACCCTGCTAGAGTAACCAACAAAGACAGCATGCTATGCTTTTGTCCAGGAAATGTATGTACACCAAATCCTTTCTATTTACAGATCATTCTCTGTAAGCTAAATTAATAGCTGCGTATCAAAAACCCAGAAGATGATTCATTTACCAAAAACACCAGTTATTTTAGTATCAACATGTTAACTTAAACATCCAGATTATGGTTTATTTTAACTTCTGCATGTCATTTTTAACAAGTCTAGAAACATGCATGCATAAAGTTGTGTCCATGGGACCCTTTGAGTCGTTATCTGTGCTAAAGTGAGACTGAAAAGGCGTCTTTTAATAATTAGCCTTAGAAACAAAACGTTTCATTTCTGTTGCTATTGAACAGCAGTAAAATTGTGTTTTAAAAATGATATTAATAAGTAGGATGGACTGATTTTAACATAAGAAAAACTTCCTGTTAATGCATTCTTGAACTCCAAACTTGAAGGGTAATGCACAAATTTCTTCATTTTACCTCCGCCTACCTCCATTGCCTTCCATTTGAAAAACATTTTACGACAGCAGAACGATGGCGATCGTGTGCTGAAGATGTGAATTTTCACCTACCTTCTGAGTGAGCAAAAAGAAGCATAACTGTCTTTGTTCATTACCAAAACTAATGCATTCTTTCCACTACATTATCCTTACAGTTTACGACTGTTCAACATCAAATGATAGAACTGCTACAACCTTTTTTTCAGTGATGCACGTTGGGGAAAAAAAAAACCCTGGCGGACAAACCGTTACAGAAAAAAGAAAAGGGAGAGAATGAAAAATGCCTCTACAAATACAAGGCTCTGTTTTACTGTTTTCTCACTTGTAAGTCTTACATCAAACAAACTGAACAAGGTGCTTAATGACTTACATTAAAGTTGTGCTTTGAAACATTTGAACATCTTTCAACATTATTATTAACTAATAGTTCAGTCCTGCAACAAAACAAATAAAACTTCTTTTAATCTGATCACAATTGTTTAACAGGTATTATTCTATCCTCAAGAGGCAGAAGACCAAGACAGCTGCTTTTGGTTTCAGATATATACCTCATCTTTCCTCTATCAGAGGAGCGCATGACCCATCATGGCATAGTTTACTTATTGAAAGAATCTCCCAGGAAACACTAAAAAAACCTAATCTTATTCCAACAGGGTACCTTGGGAGTCTATTCAGAACATGGCCAGTCTCCACACACTGAACCTGGACCATAACCTAATAGACCATATAGCTGAAGGAGTCTTTGGAGAGCTTTACAAGCTGGCACGGCTGGATATGACCTCCAACCGGCTCAGAACTCTGCCACCTGATCCGCTCTTTGCAAGGTACATCTTGAGATTTCTCCTTTTGATTCTGTGAACAAAAAAAGCTCAGGTGGGAAAAAGGGTACTGAGTTACTAATGTAGTTCTTCACTTGTAATAGAGTACATATATCCTATATTGTATCATTCTTTGACTATCTAAAGCAACAAACAGCGGCTATTGAAGCCTAGGTTGAACAGTAATCAATACATTATACATATTTGCTTTCTCTTCAAACAAGCTGAATGTAGTTTAAAGGCCTTTAAACATTTCAGTGAGTAGTGAGAAAACAGCAGTAATGGTTTCTCCAAGTTTATTCTTGAATACTAATGCACCCATTCTTTAACTCATAGGTGTAAATTCAAAAATAACCAAAAGTCTAACTTGCATTTTTCATGCATGCTTAATTCAAAAGTAAATATTTCAGGTTGAATTATTAAGTCCTGATGTTTATTTAGATGCAGCTTTTTAAGCCATAAGAAAGCAACTGGAAGTGTTTTTTTTTTCTGTAATTGCAAAACAAGTTGAAATCACCAGATGCAGTTTTCACCAAACATGGTGCTGAGCCTTAATACTTTGGTCTAATTTCTTTGAAAAATGAAGTTGAAGCCCTGGTTTGCTAAATAGCGCTGCTGCAAATAAGTGCAAGCAAAGACTTAACTGAATCAAGTCCAAATGTCCTTTTTGTGTGCATAAAGGAATTCGACTTTCACCATTGCTCACATAAGAGTACAATAACACGGTATTCAAAAAGCACACAAATGGGATAAAGGACAACAACAGAATAACTTGGTATTTAAAATGTGCATTTATCCAAAGAAGAAAGGCAGGTTGCAATGACAGTTGCCATTAAATGCGAGTTCAGTTGAAGTTCAGTCAACATTTTATAACTTGCATTCAGCTTAACTACATACTTGCAATCACATGGTGTCCTGAATGTAAAAGATATACAAATTCATATCAACTGCCCTCCTTTTTACCAGATCACAGACGGGAGCCATTAGTCCAACACCCTACAATGCTGTCATAAGCCTAAACTTTGGAGGGAACCCACTCCACTGTAACTGTGAGCTGCTGTGGTTAAGGAGACTCATCAGGGGGGATGACATGGAGACATGTGCCACACCTGCTCACCTGGCTGGGAGGTAGGATCCAGGCACTTCCATGGATCAATCATGCTCATTCCAAAACAAAGTAACATGGTCAAGGCTTTTCAGTCTTAGAAATTATTACTGTAAAATTAAAATCTGAAATACTAAATGATGGCTGTTCTTAATTGAATAATGACCGGAAGTACCACATAATACAGCATGTACAGCTTATTTAGAACGCATCTTTCCAAGAACTTCAGTATGGTAGTGCTCCTTCTGAAACTCTTAGCATAACTTACCAAGCTTTTTCCTGGAACTTTTATTGTACTTAGTGAATATTTACAACTTTTACAGACATCTTATGCCAACATTAAAGGAATTTAAAAAGTACTTTCTCAGAACTTGCCAAGTATTTTTTTCCCCTCACTGGACTTAAAAAAGTGACCTCTGAAAATTAGCCAGTAAGCTTGAGGAAAGTATCTGCTATGCCTAGAAAAGGTAACCTTGAAGTTCCAGGACTGACTGTACTATGAAGTGCAATTTTAACGTCTTTCTACAGCATTTAAGAAATGTATAAACTCAGACAGAGAGGAAAAATAAAGTGAGCATCTGTTACAGTCGTCTGTCATTAATTAGCATTTGTTCAGTGTAGCATTACAAGATGTGCATACAGCTGTCTGATCTTTGACTCCTTTATTAATGAACGGCCTTTCAGTTTTAGATTGAAGTATATTTTTTGTTTTGTTTTTTTCTCTGAAGTAATTTGCATTCTACTGATCTGTGGTTCCTTGTTCTGTAGATATTTCTGGTCAATCCCTGAGGAGGAGTTTACTTGCGAGCCACCTCTGATCACCCGACACACCCACAAGCTGTGGGTGCTGGAGGGACAGCGTGCCACACTAAAATGCCGCTCCATCGGAGACCCCGAGCCAATAGTCCACTGGGTTTCTCCAGACGATCGCATAGTTTCCAACTCATCCCGGACGAGCTCTTTCAGCAACGGGACACTGGATATCTTGGTCACCGTCGCCCGGGATGATGGGGCGTACACTTGTATTGCTATAAACGCAGCAGGTGAAGCAACTGCTACAGTGGATTTGAAAATAATCCCCCTGCCTCATCGAGGCGGGGTCGGTGGAAACACTGGGGTAAATGCAGTTAATGGCAAAAACAGGAATGTCACGAATGGGATTTTAAGGACTGATCCAGGTTCATCGGATATCAGCACTGGCAAAAACGGAGGGATAAACAATGGAGTGGGACGAGGAGCAGAAGCAGAGGATGGAAGTATAGGGGATGGGGAGGCCAACGAAGGGGAGAGTGGAAAGTCTTCTGAGGGGGAGAGGGCCGATGGAGGAAGCATGGAGGACAATGAGGGGACTGAGGAGGAGGGCAGGATGGTTGGAGTACAGGGAGTGACCTCCACTTCAGCTCAGGTGCGATGGGATTTGGGACGTTTGTCTGAAGCATACGTTGTGTGGATGTATCAGATACAATACAACTGCACTGCGGACGAGACCCTCATCTACAGGTTAGTCAGTCTGATTTTATTCAACGACAATCAGCTTTTATTTCGGCTTCAGTTTTAATTTTCACATCTACGTTGCTTCTCATAGTCAACCCACCTATAAAAAAAAAATTTAAATCCTTTCCCTTAAGATATTCTATGACACTTGAAGCTGCTTATTTTAGGCACCAAGAAGCAGAAACTTTAAGGGATAAAGAAAATGTCAGGTCGGGTGAAGGAAGAGCCGCAAAGGTAGTCAATAATTTATGCCCATTACTATGCGACACGAAAACCCTCCAAGTGATTCTCCCCAGGATATAAGTGAGCAAAGAAATAAATCTACAAGTGGAGAGAAAAGAATTAAAAGGTTTGAAGTAGGAGAGTTATTAAAATATGATGGTTGACAGACATAAATACAGCATAGGTTTATCCAAAAATCACTTTCATCATACTGCAACTGAAACATTAAATTTATTTTATGATGCGTTTATGATAAATGTAGTATTTGTGACGTGGAGAGAAAATGACAGATTGTCTTCATTATCTTTCAGATAAACTCAAAATTGTGTCCATAGATAAAACACTTGAGTTGTAGGAAACAAATACTGGAAAAGGCCCCTAAAAGCTCATGCACACAGCAAAACATGGTGCTAGAAGCATCATGGTGTGAGGGTATTCTTCCATAGGATAGCGAAGCTGCAGAAACAAACCTTAGGGTTGATGGAAAGATGGATTTTTTTTTTTTTTTAATACAGAGAAATCTTTAAAACCAGAGGTTGATGTGGAGTTTCCCCTCCCAGCAGAAACTATGAAGTTAAAGATACAGCCAGAACTACTGCTGAATAGTCTAAATACAAGGTACCGAAGTGCAGTCCCAGAGAGCTACTACACTGTGACTCTTCGATGCATTCCTTATTCAACACATCGAAATTAAACTAATGGCTTTTTAACCAGACCTCTGCAGAGCTGAGGACACGCATAATTTAAAACAAATTACTTCACTCCATCTCATAGTTATCTACTGCTTTATGCGGGTCCATCACAAAATTTCAACTAAATACTGTTTGTGACAAAATGTGAAAACATTCAAGGGGTATAAATACACTTCTGGTTAACTAGATACAGATGAAAAATTTTGTAAATTTAGAGTTAAACTGAAACAGACCAAAATCCAGTGAAACACAGACTGACAGAACCAAGATCCGATTCAGGTGAGTAAAGGAAACAAGTCTCTAAAAATATGGAGTGGCTTCTAGCTGTTTGGTGTACTTACATGTTCAATAGCACTTCCGGACTCATGAATTATGTTTGTACTCAGAGTTTACTGCCACTGAATTTACAAGCAGAGCCTGATGAAACTTTAATAGCTAGCACCGTTGTTGGAGGAAAACAGCAGCTGAAACAGTCAAAGAATAAGTGGAGACTCTCGTGACAGTATTTATTTTCTACATTTCAGCTAGCACTATTATAGACATTCATTGTTGCTTCCCTTAAGTACTATAAAGAAGGCACCAAGAAGCAAGCAGCATTGAGAAGGAGTATTAGGTGGTTAAAGTATAACAGGAGGAAGGCACTGAATACAGGACATTGATTGGGGATATAAAAATAAATGAAGAGCTATAATAAGAGTTAGGAGGGACAATGAGGTGAATATGAGGTACAAATGAAAGCTGTGAGATGTCAGGATGGGGAGGAGAGAGACTGAGTGAAGATGGATGACAGGCTATACTGAAATCACCCTAGGAGAACCTGAGATAAGGGAGGGATGGGTGACAGAAGACAAACTGACAGGGACTGAGGGGAGAAAGCAGGGAGGTGGACTCAAAACGTTCCTCCAGGACAAACCAAGTGAGGATGGAGAAGGGGATATGCAAATACAATCGCCTAAAATAGTCAGGATAAAAAAAAGGGTGTGAACATAGGAGAAATACAGAGGAGTGGTGTTGAAATTACAAATAAAGCAGAGGTAGAGGATTTAAACCGTAGGAATTTAGAAAAGAGAAAATGTAGAGCAGCTTGAAACAAGAAAAAAAACACTAGGACACAGATGACTGGAAAATGTTGCAAAATCCTGAAGCAAAGTAATCCTCACTGGGAAGAAAATTAAGGTAAAAATATCTACATTTAATGTCGCATTAAAGCAAACTAGTGCTGAATATACATTTATGCAATGACAAATTTAAAGCAACTACTAGCAGAACCCCAAAGAAATAAATGAGACTAATTCTAAACATCTATTTATCTTAATTAAAATAAGGTACAAGCTTGCTTTTTAAATGGTACAAACGATAAGTTGCTTTTCTAAAAGACCAGTTTAAAGAGAAATCTGGGTCCAATCTACAGCTCTAAAATACCATAAGATTAGGGTTCGTTACAGAACGGCTTACAAAGCTCAAACTACATGAAATAAAGTCACAGTATAAAGAAACTATTAAATTGGGTTAATTTATGTGGAAAATTAAATAATCAGGCTTTTAACAGGTTCTAAAACTCTTACAATCTAACCATATATAATACCACAAACAGCCTGTGTGGCCATCTTAACATTTAGCTTGTCCAGAGAATAAAGGTGTGCCCTAACAAGACCAAGGTAAAAGGGGCACAGCAATGATGGCAGAGCAGAGATTTCAGCTGTTTATTAAACTGGGAAGAGAGAGAATGGCATATGAAACAATTTAAATTGTTTTACTGAGTGAAAGATTATTAACAAGCTGAGAATTTTTATGATGGCTCCCATTGTCCTAGAGCATTTTTTAGTTTGCAAGGCCAGAGAAAAATTACAAAAAAATAGCATTTTTTTCTAGCCTTTTGGGTGTTACTGTTTTTGACAGATCAATTGGCAAAACAGTTAAGAAATGTGTTGCTAGAAAATCGTGTTGGGAGAAAAGTTCTTGCTAGAAAGAAAATAGTGCTATGATTTAATTTTAAGATGTGTTTAAATGAACCAGATGTCTGAAACATTGTCATCTGGACAGACAAACAAGTATTTGGTTATAGGCTGAGTCGATGAGTGGAGGACTTCAAAACTGCACTTTTACTGCATTTTAATCAGCTTTGTAACAATCAACACAAACTAATGGGTAAAAAAAAGCTGAAAGTACTTTTGGTCTGAAAGCTTATAAATGTGCTACTAATAGCATTAGCACCCTATCAATAGTTAGCATTAGCTTGATGGCGTCAGAATTACTCTGACTGTTATCAGTGCAATAGTGGCATGCTAAATGCTAAAACTAGCCTTCTAGTACTAACATTAGCATGCTCAGTCAGCTCAGGGTGCTAGGTGCAGCTAGCTTGCTGTACATAGCACTAAGTGGTCGACCTGGATATTTCAAAATTAGTTTACATAATTATAATGCCTACAAAAAGCTATGACCATCACAAAACCTTGCATGAATTTACTGTAACTCTCTCTGTCAACAGTTTTTCTTTCAATTATACCTCTAGTTTGAATTTGACCACTGGACAGTACGGTATGGCAACAAATGAAAGTTTAGACATTCATTCAGGGAAAACATTAAACAGATGCCTAACATGATGGACCAAGTTTATTCAAGAAGGGCTGACAGATTTAGGGTTTAATCAAGACTATTAAAATACAAAATTTACAAAGGAATCAAGAGCATAACTTTCATACTCAGTATTATATAAAGGGGACTTAACGCAGAAAAAAGTGGGAAAGATGAAGTAAATCAAAGGGACGACTATTAGAATGAAACAAAGCCCATTACAATGCCAGAATGGATTTATAATATAGATTTATCTCTTGTCATTGATGTGCAAGAGCCAACTGCAGTATTACAGCAGCTGGTAAATCTGAAACACAAAAACAAATCCAACGAATGAAGGACTTGCTTATACACTGAAATGGAAAGAACAGAGGAACAGGACTGAAAGCTTTCTGTAACAGATTTACAGTATTGCAGTGTTTCTCCTTTACAATGAGAAGAATCTCAACCCGTCTAAATTGATCAAAGAAACCCTGAGGTAGAAAAAAGTGAAGAAAATAGAGGGTTTCATAATGGAAAGCAAGAAAACAAAGAGGAAATAGCTATTCTAACACAGAGTAAAAAGTGCATTTATATGGCTTGAGTGGAACAACAACAGTTACACAGACTGCAGAGCATAGCAGAACACACTGAGTGGCAGATTTAATCACTTTTAAAGGTCAGCCTCTTTCCAGACGACTCCAGCCTTCATTTTAGCCTGGCTTGTATAATACTGATCGTATCTATGACCATGTCAGGTACCATGCACCTGCTGGACGCAGTTCACCCCGTCACCCCCCTCGCTTCTATTATTGAGGCCCCTAGGTCTCAACTCCAAGAGCTCTCCCACAATGTTACAACAACTCGGTGGTCCTTGGTCAGCAAACAACAGATGAGGATGTTAATATAAATCTCAGTCAAAAGTTCCATTGTGAACTCATGGAAACCAGTTGAGGGACATAGCTAGGTATCTACAAATGCCACTTTAAAGCATAACTACCCAATATCTGTGGACCAGGAATTCAAAATTATAGTACATAAACCCTAGGCAGGATAAAAAGGAAAGGATGCCTAATGTTTGACCTTAGCAGTCTACCACAGGTTTAAAAAACACTTAATCTGTTGTTCCAAGTCCTTGAGAGACAATGGTGCTTCAACAAAAGCAGCCTGGAGCTCTTGTGGGGTTACAGGTTGCATAAAAATTAGTAGGAGAAAAAAAAAAAAAAAAAAAAAAAAAAAAATCTGAGAACAGTCAATTCCTTTTTTCAGATTGCGTAAGAAATCTTTATACGAATGTAGGGTAATAAATCTTTACTATTGGTTTCAAGTACTTTGACATAAGTGCTTGATCATTTTTAAAGTCATGTAAGGAAATTAGAAGAGTAAGTTGATTAACGACTGTGTAAGCATAACGCCTGGAATTTCTTGGAATAAAGTGAAAATAACTGGATAAACACTAAATGGAAAGCTGCAATTTATTCAGCTATGATATATTTGTGTTTTATAAATTATGTCAGAATTGCCTCTGAGGATAGAAACTTAAGAAAATTGCAATGAACACTGAGAGAAAGCTTAAGTAGCGTCAGGCTTCACCAAAACTTACTCTATTTGGCCTCTGATGATCATAGTGCAAATTAGTTGTGTAGTGAATTTATTCCATACAATTTGGTTGCAAAAACCAATTAACCCTTTTGGCGTTTGTGTAAGAATATCAGCATCAAGAGCACAGTATTGCTAACATGCTACTGTAGCATCAGCAACACAGGGATTGTATTTCAGGGCAAGAGTCAGCATTAGCCTCTTAGCGTTAATATGAACATTATAGCATTTGTATCAGTAGGCTACCAATAGATTTAGCATGCTAGCATCAGTTAAGCACATTATCAGGATTGTTAGCATTACTGTGCGAACAGTTTATTTCAGGTAGAGGGGCTCTAGTTTTTTTCCTTTTTCAGAACATGATACACATGGCTTGATCAAACTGAACCGTTTTCAAATTTTATTCGCTTAACAGCACACTCAAATGTATGGCTGACAAAGATGCAAAGTTTAGCTTGTTAATTGGAGGATTTGTAGACAAGAAATACTCCTACTGCAGTGGGGAAATTAAAAGTATGTTGCATATCTCTCCCAAAAAAAAAAAGAAAAAAAAAATTCTGGATCAAGGCAGTAACCATGAATATGTGAGCGATCCCCTAAAACATTTAAGTATATAGTCTATTGCTCCACTTAAAATGTCAAAGCAATATTCTGCTGCAGGTCCATATTGTACAAAACATTAACGTTTACATTAGGTGGCACTGACACTATAAGATGCACTCTGCTGCTTTCTATTGTGGTCATGTATTTTAAGTGCAGATATTCTCCCCTAAACACCCCAAGGAAATAGGATCTGAATCATTTATGCCTACAATGCATCAGTAGGCACACTTCAAGCCTAAAAGTCAAATTTAAATTCGGCTTTAAAACCACATCGACCAAACCAGGAAGGTAAGGGCTTTAAAAATTCTCACGGTTCCACCATGGTCTCAACGGGAACCAACCTTCCTGGGGAGAACTCAAAAGCCCAGAGCTTGGGACACAATTTAACAGCAATGGGAACAATCAAAAGGCCGACGAGAAAGGGGCAGTCGGAGACGGAATCATGTGGAGTTTATGAAATAATGAGCACATTGGTACAGACTTGAAATAAAGAGGGGCACACAATTAAAAAGAGCAGGTAGAAATTTTGACATTCACG
The DNA here is from genome assembly GCA_034780135.1 of Jordanella pulchra. Classification (NCBI taxonomy): domain Eukaryota; kingdom Metazoa; phylum Chordata; class Actinopteri; order Cyprinodontiformes; family Cyprinodontidae; genus Jordanella; species Jordanella pulchra. Next base: position 22,154 of record JAUZNJ010034841.1, on the reverse strand, counting down.
CGAAAACAGCATGCTGAGAGGTAGACTGCAGAGAGCAGGGCTAATGACTCACAGGAAGGAAAGGCACTGAAAGAAAGAACCTGAAGATTATATGGAATTCAATGCAGTTATTTTTTTGCTGCTAACTATATAACATTGAACTAATATTTGACAGAGTACAAAGTGATGTTACAAATTTATTGAAAACGAAAACATATTTGCAAAGCAGCTTGCCAAGTATAAGTTTTTTCCTCAATACTGTTGCGTCCTAAAGTACCTTCAGGTTCTGCCCCTGTAACATAGGACACTGTATGCGTCAAACGCAGTACTGCTGGGAAATCCGATATGAACATCCTTATTTAGCTGCGAATAAGTCTGGAAACGGGGACAAGAAATCATACAAGAAACACGATAAGTGCATCTGCTGAGGCAAGAATTAACACAGATGAGTCTTAGAGATAAAACAGCAGGGGCTGAGCTGAGGCATGAAGAGACAACGGTGGAGAAAGTGAAGGGAAACCAAGGACAAGAACCAGAAAGAATAAAGGGAGAAATTAGATCAGGGAAGGGGGTTGTAACTGGGGTTAGATGTACCCAATGGGAGGATACAGTTAGTCTTAAACTAGTTTGTGAGTAAGTGTGCTGGCTTAAATCAAAACCATAAGATCATGAGGAAAGGGAAACAGCCAGTTCTCAACTGCAGTATGTGTGTCAGAATGTTATAAATAATAAATAGAAAAAACAAGAGAGTGGTGCTTTAATTTTAAAGAAAGAAATAATACTGATCAGGAATTTTAAGGTTCAAAAAGATCAAGAACTTAAACAGGCCAGTTTAAACAAGAAAAAAACTGTTATTACTACTCTACTAGTCAAGAGTACCTCTAAAACTCCAGCTTTGTGGGTTTTTCTAGGTCCGCAAAGGTCGGTGCATGTCAAGAGAAAGGAAGAGAGCTGTTCTGATGAATGATGTGAGCAGACAAGCCTCTAAAGCACAAGGAGAGGGAAGGTTAACCTTGTACCTTCTAATCAAAAACTTGACTAGACTACAGCAATTTACCAAAGCATCAAGAAAGAAAAGTATTTAGTTTGTGTATTTAGTGTTAAAGATAGACCACGGTGTATTTAGAGGCAAGAACTGACAATGACAGCTAAATGAATTTTCTAATGTCTACCTTAACTCAATGTTATCTTAAAGAAACTTAACTGTACTTTGGGATTTAGCCATTTATAAGCTTAAAAAATGCAAGACCTGTACAAACCAAACACTTAAGGGACCTCCTGCAGGTAGATTTCCAATAAAGTTACAAGACTGCATTGTTGAATTAATACATTTCTGGATTATTTATAATTTAAGCGTACATGAAATATCCCACTAGTGGATATAAATTGATGCTGTAGCAAAGCTTCTGTCGTAAAAAAGCCCCATTTGTAACCTTAATGTGGGAAGTTGGTAACCCACCACAAACTGTACAGGGCTTTTAAGGGGATACTTTAACATGTTTAAGATAATTAGTACAATCCCAGTATTAATGGTCAGGGCTCCTAATTTGTGGATAACGGGCATTAACAAGTAACTGAATTAGCTTTTTTGTAAGTAAGGTAGAAGTGAAGAAACCTTTCTGCCAGCTGACTGGCAGTGAGCAGCAAATACTGGGGGACTGGTAGTGATGTGCTGCTCAAGACGTCAGTGTTTTCAAGTTGTTTCACAAGGCAGAGTCGAACGCTGATCACTGTTTCACTCTGGCACCACATCTAAAAAATATACCTGAATAAAACATAAGATTTGTGTCTTAAAACTAACCTTCCAAAATCTTGATTAAGAGCAAAAAAAACAAAACACCCTGGCTCCTACTTTGAATTGGGAAAACAAAAGGGGAAAGAAAATCAAAATGAAGGAAAAAGACTGACATTTGGATAGATGAAGGAAAACAGAGGATCTCTGAAGACTAAATCAAGGAAGACAGCCAATGAAACATTTAACAGTTCAACAAATCAAGACCCCGGAAGAGAGGAAAGGGTAAACGGACAAAGGAAGCGACATGAGGAAAAGGAAACTGGAGCAGTATACATGTCAGGCAGACGAGGAGATAATTGCCTTGTTGTTCCTCCTAGACTTGATCTCTCTCCCCTCTCCTTCATGGCCTGATCCTGTCAGGTGTCAGACCACTAGACTCTGCTCCGATGGTGAAAATAATAATGGAGTAGAAAGATGAGCCAAAACTGCCCTCTTATTTTCCTTTACTACAACCATCTTTCTCTCCTGGATTTAGATAACAGCTCATTCTTAGAGTCACCATATTCAACGAAAATCACTTTTTTCTCCACATGATTGCCTTTTTTTGCCATGTTTAACCAAACAGCAATTTGAAGCACAGCATCTGCACCTTTTTGGAGGTTAAGAGCCAGAGAACAATGAAGTCTGCAAATTATGCTACAAGCATCAACAAAAACATTCAAATAAATTGTTTAATTTGATTTCCAACCAGCAGCTCAGCACAAAAGACGACATTATCACGAAGAGCACTCAGATTTTAGATGAGTATCATTTCCTTTGACTAGTATGTGCATGAACATAACACTGGTGCAGAAAAATAAATCAGTAGCAAAGATACATGACTTGTGTATTTTTCAATGAATATTCTTACATTCTTAAATGCATAAAAAAAATTAAACAGGATGTGATTTTAAACCTCATAAAAAGTAAAATATGGCAACGAGAGGAAGGATGATTAACAGAAGAAAAGGGGAAAAGATAAAGAAAGGGATAAGGGAGTAGTGGGGACACTTGGAGGAGTCGAGGGAAAACAAAGCCTAAATGACCTTGGATGCTGAATCACACTACATGGCTGCTGCTGAGGCTAATGGAGATCTACCACAGTGACTAAAATGAAGAGAAACTTGGCGGTCCGGAGACCCTAGTGAACATTTAAAACCAGCAGAAATGCAGTCTGTCTAAACAGATTGGAAAGAAAGATCCAAGGCAAGATTAAGGATAATAGTCTGAGAAGCCACATATATTTTAACTACTAAAATGTTTTTAAAATGACTTAGAAATGATATTATTTACCAAACAAATTCTCTCTGGATTAATTCATAACACCGGTAAAGCAAAAGGCTGGACGATATGACTAAAATTTATATCACAATACATTAATTCTGGTACATATGATATAATTTCAATATCGATGTACAGAAAATAAAAGCCTTAGAAAAGCCCAGAAATGTCTATAGAAACTTATGACAAATATTTTGCAATGTTTATAAAAATCCTCCAACATAACATTTAAGAAATATTAGCTCTGAAAAACAAAAACACATAAAACTAAAAGAAAACCTGGAGCATCAGTCAGAGACAGTATGACTATTTATAGACTGATGTATATTGAAATATCAGAAATGTGTGTAAAAGTCAGATCACCAATATTGAATAAAATCATATATTGTACAACACTAGTAAAACATGTACAAATTCTTAAAATAATGGTACTTGCAAATAACAGAAGGTTGACACTATTTGAAGCAATAACATCTCAAGTCATTTTAATCCTAATTATAGTTCTGACCTAATCTAAGGGAAATCTTAGCTTTTTGGGGGGGGGGGGGGGGAGAGAGACAGGGGAGGATATGACCAAGTGTAGCAATATTAAAATAAAAATAATTCAGTTAATACAACGGGGTTTTTTATACATAAAAATGTGAATTTTCCATTCATAAATTTTATACAAAACTCTACAGACCAAAACATTTTATACAATTTCTAAAACTTGAACAAACCATATTATTGTCAGGCAGCCTTCCTGGTATCTGCTGAAAATATTGAATTATTGTTTTCTACAAATACTTGGAATCAATCTTTGCTAAAAGTTAGAGAACGTCTTTGAAGCATAAACAGAAATATTACTTTCCCTTTAGTTTGTTGGATTCAAACTACAACCACTCAATTTGTAGGATTATTTTTTTCCCCTTTTAGTCAATGTTGTATCCTGTGGAAAGAAAATCAAAATCGGTCAAAACCACATTTGTCAGTTCAGGCCTCAAGGATAATGAAAACTATTGGTGAGTAAAGGCTCAACTTGTGCCACTTTTAGCTAAAAGCCTGTCAGTGATGAGAAAAGGAGTTTTGTGACTCAGTTGCAGCCAGATAAAGGCTCTGGATGAATTTCTAGGCTTTCTCCTAAAGAACAGAGGCTGTACTGCCCTCAGTTCTGACCCTTGTATACTTCATGCTGGAAAGCTGATTGAGCACAGACTCTCTGAACCACTGGGCTTTACAGGGGAAACTCGATCCTATAGAGCGGCTGATTGCCCCAGAGTCTTTTAGTTTGAGTTTTTCCAACCATGACATATTAGACAATACGTCTATGACTTGACAAGTTCAAGTAACGTATCCGACTGTGTTCCACTTTTCATGCTAATATTAGAAACTCCTATGATGTTTTAGGTTTCCTAGAATAATTGGTGTCCGTCATTCCACAGAGCTGGCAAACAAATTAAAGAACAAAAGGTCTTGGTGCACAGGCAGAGTTGAGAGAACTAATTAATTTATGAAAATGGAACAAGCTCCACATTTACCAGTCCTGTTTTGACAAACTAGTCATTTTATTTGTTATTTAAAAGCAAATATCTTTTCAACTAACACTCTTGATTATGTGTGTTTTTTTTTAAATTCCTACTTTAATCCAAGAGAAAAAAAATCAGGTAAATGTTTGTGCTTTAAAATAAAAAATCTCATCTTTTGGTGAGACTTTATAGACTTTGAGGTGTGTGTAGAGACTGAAAGATATGTTTTCAGGAAAAATTGTTTCAAACTGAACAAAATAAACTTTCACTAGAGTCTTTTTCGATTTTTTTTTACCTGATTATTTTAGAAGTACAAATAAAAGCTTTCACTATAAATATTTACACCTGCTACTTCTATAGAAGTCACTTTTAAAATTTCCACCACAGGACTGAAAGTCCTGATGACAAGGACCAGCAAAACTAAGGTTTGTTTAAGATAGTTTCACCCACAGGCATCTAAAGTTGAAAGACGCCCTAAAGAAGTAGAAGAACATTTCCACTATTGGACAACGGCTTATGATTGAAGTTGTTGCAGAAATAAAATAATTATCTCAGTTTTTCTGTTTACCATCAGTTTCATCTGAATTCAGGTAAAGGTCATTTTACAGCTAGTACAACAAATCAACACTCTTCTTTGGAAAACAAACCTTTCAATGTGATGTATACCTGGTTTCAATCCTTTTCACAACTTTTTAGGTTTCAAGCCTTAAGATAGATCAATATTGGCTCCATAGCTTGAAATCCATGCATCTGCCCTGCAGCGTGCCTGAAAGTAGGAGCCTCTGATTTCCCAGCCACACTGCATTATTAAACATCTAATCCCATCATCCCATCAACACCAAGATAAATATGTATGAGAAGCATCAATCAGACTGGTTTCATTTGTAAAACCTGATTACATGACTGTAATTACACCCCATTTAAAAGCAGAGTAAATGTGCTGCTGTCCTCAGTCTTTATTTTGAATGCATTTTAAACAGAGTTCGACTGGGGCCTTAAAGGAGAGGCTCCCTGTGTGGCTTAGTCATCCTAGATAGCACAGGAGGAAAATCAAAGTCTGAGGAGAGACTAAATGGTTAGAAACACATTATAGTAAATAAGCTATGCGGCTGGAGAAAGCCAAGAAAAAAAAAAGCAGAGGAGGAAAAATATAAATAAAAAATGTCCCCACCGAATAGGGTTGAAGCTCAAGGACAAACTTATCAACACGCTTTAGGTGGGCTTCAGTCTCCCACACATCCTCATCATAAAAAACCCCAAAAAAACATGCACCTGTTTACTTTTTAAAATACAAAAACCAAGCAAAATACAAATTATGTAAAGTCACATAACCCCCCTGTTCGTTCATTCAGTTCACCTCTCCTCCACTTGTTAGCTTTAGCACTTCAAATCAGTACAGGGTCAGAACACTCCATCTAAAGCCCACCACACACACGTACTCATGGAGATAACCAATCAAAAATCACATTTACTCTCTATGGATGTTACGGTTAGACATTTGTAAATATGACATTTGTCAGGAAAAACAATGGTGGTATTCACCTCTACTCAGCTTGCCCTCTAGTTTGTATTATGCAAGGTTACAAGTTGCTTGGTTTGGACATGGAGAAAAAATCTGTTCTATTTACTGTTGTCATACACCTATACAATTTGATCCCTTTTTTTGACTAACAATTTGTAAGACACCAATACATTTGGGTTTGTTCACCACAACCAGTATGAAACTCTTGCTTTTACAACTTTATTTCTAGAGGATTTTTATTCTCATTTCTTTAAAAGTCATTCAACTACCTAACAGCGTCTTTATGCTAAAATTAGTCAGTTTAAGAGGAGGAAAGATCCATTCAACAGTTAAAGGGAACATTATCTGTGAAAATCAAAAGCTTCACTGACTTTGTTCAGTCTTCAGATTTAGTGTATAGAGCACATCGTTATAAATTTCAACTTTATGCTCCAGTCTTCTCTTAACACTTTCTTCATATTATAAACCTTTTTAAATATGAAAATGAAATTTAAATGGTGCTATGATTTTTTTTCCTTCGTACCTGTTTTCACAATAAAATTTTAATTCAATCTTAATAGATTTGCATGAACTTCCTATATCTCAATCTTGTCAAATTTTATCTTTATACATCAATATTAAACTCTTTAATCTTTTTTACTTAACCTTAAATTTCTTTTGCCATTACTGAAAGTATTATCTCTTCCTGTATTTTCTCTTGGCTCATTTTTCTTTAGTCTATATTAAAATCTTTTACGTGCATCTATCATATGGCTTTGGAAACATTTCATGAGAAGTGCTTTTCAAAAAAAAAACAAAAAAAAACCAATCAAAGCTACCTGCACAATGAGGCTGAAAGATCTGCCTTTATATTTAACTCACACAGAGATTTTAATAAAATTGCCATCACCAAATTAGTTCTTTTTTAATAACCCCCTTATGCATTCACCGCAAACCCTCATTTTCTCTTGTCTAGTTCATTTAGAAATCCATCCTTTGTTTTTTTTAACACCACTTTGTTTCTCCAATATTCAGCCTTTTTTTTTTTACTTTTCACAGTTAGAACAGCCTGAATATTTAGGTCAAAGTACAAGTTAGTAAATGTATTTTACATTCCAGCATCTCTGCTCATGCTAGCAAAGTTTAACTTTTCATTCTCAACTCTCTCCCTAGAATCCTTCCGTCAACCAGCGACCGTTTCCTGCTGAAGAACCTGGTTTCTGGGGTGGATTACAACCTTTGTGTGCTTGCTATTTTTGACGACACAATCACCTCGCTGGCTGCAACGAAAGTACTTGGATGCGCCTCATTTTCTACCAAGGATGTGTACCCGGCGTGCCGCTCACTCCAAGCCCACTTCCTGGGCGGGACACTCACTATCCTGGTTGGGGGTGTTGTTGTGGTGACCCTACTCGTGTTTACAGTGGCGCTCATGGTTCGGCATCGGGTTTGCAACCATGATGACCACGTATTCTGTCATAACGGCAACACTGAGGCTGGAGTTGTGGCTTGTTGCCAGGGTGGGGGGGTTGGATGTGGAGATAAAGGGGGAAATGGGGGCGGATGTTTTCCATCTAATGGGTCTGGAGACGTGATGATGGTGGTCCTTCCCAATGGTCTGCCCTCGAAGAGAGATGGCGAGGCAGAGAAAGAAAAGGACAAGGAGAAAGAAGGAGCTGATTCTGCTTCTCCTCTGCCTCCAAAACTGCCCCCAAAGCCCCGGCCGAAGCCGAGAGTCAACCTGGAGCAGTTTCTGTCGGCTGGAGGGGTGGTTTCCACCACTACAGGGGCAGGAAGTGAGATGGCTCTGGTGGTGAGGCAGAGGAAGGCACTGCCGCAAAACCTAGAGAGTGACAGAACTCCTCTCTACTACTCCCCTTCTCCTTCATCCACACTGCCCCGGCAGTCTCGTTCCAGGGACCGCCCAAATCCCCGTCTGGAGCGAGAACTGACAAATCGGGCCAGCTTCTCTCTGGCTGCTCCCCTGAGAGACTCGGAGCTGTTGGACTGGAGAATCACACCCAGAGGCAGGGACAAATGGAACTCCTCACAGGCTTATCAGAGCCCCCTGTCCCCTCTTAGCCCCGCCGGCGGGACTGTTGGCAAGCGCCGCCACTCTCTTGACATGGGCTCCTCTGTTGCCTTAGCAACTGATGCAGCTGCAACTGTTGCCAGACGCTATGGCGCCGTGAGCTGTGCCAAGCGGCTGAGCGTGATCTGGACCAGACGCAGTCAGTCCCTACATGGGATGCTGGTGCAGTGCGCCTCGACGACAAGCACCACCTCATCGACGACCAGTGATGAGGGCGAGGGCGGAGGGGGCTTTGGGGGCCCCAATTTTAAACGGGGATACATCCATGCCTATAACACCACTAACTCAAACTCTAACAGTGGAACAAACGGAGAGAAAGCAAGAGAGAGGAGCAAGGAGAAGGGGAAAGGTGGTGATGACCTGGAAGAAAGTGTGGTATAGTCTGGTTAAAGCAAAACAGAAACAAGGTAAAGATGGATAAAGATTTCCAAATAGGGTGGTGATTCAGGAGGGTGATTAGAGGTGAAATTAGGGGAGCGGAAAATAAGGGATAAAAGCAGGGAGGTGGGATCAAAACGAGGGAGAGGAGTCCAACTGAGTCACAGCCAATTTAATTGCCCAGCAAGAAGTCCAGGAAATTACATAGAAGATGGGAAGGACAAGTTTTAATTAAATACTTAGGAAAAGATGAAAAGGGTTCAGCAAAATTCTACAGAAGGGGCGTAAAACATATTTCTAGTCAAAAAGAAATCAAATCATAAATAGGATCAGAAAAAGGTTTGATGGAGGCAGATAGCGTGAACTCTGCTAGTAATAAGAAAAGCAACAGTTTCACCAACCACGCAGTTCTCCAGAGTCCCCCCCCCCCCCAACTCCACAAGCACCGTCAAGTGGATTAAACTGGATTCAAAACAATACCGCTGCTGGTGATAGAGAAAACCTTTTTGACCCAAAACATCTGGAGCCTACTGCACCATTTTGGCTTTCACTTCTTACACTAACCAACTTTCTGATACGCCTTTTCCACAAAAAAAGTAAGAAAAAAACAGAAGAAAAAGCAATGAATGTGAATGATGCGTCCAATCGTACGGGTAAGGACTTTTGGCTGGCTGCCCCTGTGGATTATGGGAGTATAAATACAGAGCTCCATACAATGGACATGATCAATAGATATGAGGGTGGAAGAAAAAAAAAAAAAAAGCAGAGGGAGCAGTTAAAAGAAAAATATTGGGATCACAATCAAGTCACTATGGATTACAAAATGGAAGAGACGAGGGCATGATGGAACATGCGAGTGCCCATTTCTGAAAGACAAGATCATACTGTATGTCGGATAATGGAAACGGAGGAATGATGGTAATGGGTGCTTAAGTGTTGGTGCAATGATGAAACGCACTGGATGTGTATTTGTAGACAGGGTCAATCCAGGAACACATCAGTTTGTAAAAAGAGAAAAAAATGTTTAGTGCTTTCTGGGCATGTTGTAGAAAGCAGGAATTTGCACAATTATAACAGATGGTCTATCAAAACTGAAGTGCGACGTTCAAAGGTCAAATGGCTACTTTCAGTGCCGTAGCATCTTCAGAGAGCACAAACCTGTGGGGAGGAAGAAAAAAACAAAAAAAAACAACTCACATTTTCAAACTCATTTTGTGTGACTTTTAGACTTATTTGTGCCACACGGGGTCAAAGGTTGAAACCGAACTGATGAATGTCCGAGGCAGAAAAAAAAAAAAAAAATTTACAGAATCACTAACGTTCACACAGAGACTCACTCTACAAACTCTTAAATGCTTTCGAAAAGAAAAAAAAACATTGAAAATACAAATATATATATATGGTATATATATATATAAAAATGTTAATTGTTGCACCATGTGTTTCTGTTATTCTGAGGAATGATGTTAGGAGCAGAATTTCAAGTGTAATTTTTCTTTTTTGTTCCTTTTAAAAATGATACATGATTAGAAAACATGTTAATGAATTCTTGACAAATAGTTGAGCTCAAAAGGACGAGAAGCACACTAAACAAAAACTGGTAAAAACATACATCCCAGTACTTGGACACAAACTAATGCCTATAAAAACAGAACTGATTAGATTTATAATGTTGACTTTCACTCAACAATGTTGTTTTTTTTTTCTGTTACTTCATTTTGCCAAAGTCAATATTGTTCTCTGGACTTGATATAAATAAAAATTACATGTATGGAAGAAAAAAAAAAAACTGACTCATTAACACAAAGTAAGTTTTGTGGTGTGTTTGTGTGACAGTAGACATCTACTTTTATATAAAGTGTTTATTGTAATATAAAAGTGTATATAATGGTACCTCTGGCTGTGTGGTTTTGTTAGCTCATATATAGGCAACTGAAGTGACCACAGTTCTGAAGCGCTGCAGGTGCTTAAGGCTGCTCTTAACTGGTCCGATATAAATAAAGCAAAGAAACCAGCCATCTAAATAATATATAATCCATCCAACGTTTAAATTATCATATTATAATTGTTGATTATTTAGAAATGCCATTTTAAAACTGGATCCATCTATATTCCTGTGATGTTAAGACTTTCTTTATGAACAAAGTAAAAGACCGCATTAATAAACTAGCTGTAAAAAGCAATACTGACAGGAGCTCCAGGCATTTTGTTGCCCCACAATGACTAAAATATCAGGTGATCATAAATAAGCATTTTAGGAGTTTGAGTGATTTTTTTTTTATTACATTTGCTAAAAAAGTTCACAGAATTTTGAGTTTCTTAAAGATGGCGATACGCCTCTGATGCCTGATGAAAGCAGCTTTACTTCTGGCCTAGATACGATCAACAGTCTAAATCACCTGCTCTGATTTAAAACATTTTTTTTCTATTTTTGACTACATAATGGGCAATGGAAAATGCAGGAAGTAATGAATCTTTGCGCTCTTGCTTTTGCTTCAAGAGGATTTAAAGTGAAAATAACTTAAGATTTAAAAAGCGTTGCTCACATTTCAATTTCTTTGACCCTGCCCATCCTCCCCATCAAAAGCTGCTTTTTCCTTTGGGCCCAGCAAATAGTTATAGCTGAAATAACACCAGAACCCAAGTGAGTGATTAGAGTGGAGAGGAAAAAGTAGTAACTGGGGATAATCAAGCACTTGTAAAATGTTCTGCCCACATACAATCAGTTGGGCTTTATATTACCTGCTTGGTTCATAAACACATTTGGAAACAACAGCCAGTGTGATTAACAAAGTGGGAAACGTTAGTAGGTTAAGCTGTAAATAGCAGCTTTGAACACGATGTTTAAGCAGTTTCAAACATGATTTTTTAACAGCGTTATAATTACGTGTTGCACCCGATGAGGCTTTTGGCTGCTTTTGAATGATGCAAACTTAAAGACCAGATGTTGAGCAACCAGTTTAGCACTTCTATGGTTACGTACAAAAATCTCCAAAAGCGGTTTACATCATGTAGAAGATACTTTAAACGCTAAAATTAGATCAACTACACCCCTGCAGTTTAATTTGGTAAACATTTAGTATAAAATATAAAGACACTGATTTTCAAGGACATGTGAGCAACAGTAATTTCTCAACAATGAGGGAACTTTTCCAACACAGAAGTCATATGTTGACAGATTTGCTGAAATGCTGAAAAAAAAAAAAAAAAAAAAAAAAAAAAAAAGACAGCATTCAAGACTAACAAGACGACAACAATTAAGATGTAAAAAGGAAGAAAACAGATGGAAGGAAGGAGATCAAGGAGTTAAAATGTTAGAGGAACAAATGTAGAAACAACCTTTCAAAAAACAGAACTAATGATGCTCAAAATATGAGCTGAACTGAAACATCAGCAGTAAAAGCTGTCGGGATAGCAGATTGAGATTCTGGTGCTTTGTCATTTCAAAACACATCTGCTGGTTTAGAAAAAAAGATGTTATGAGATCCTTTCACTGCTACATGCAGCTTAATATAGCTGTGATTTATGGAGAAAAGACATGGCGTCACAACAATCTGCATCTGAGCACAGCCAATATCACTTCAAAACATTTTATTCAATATGACAATACCAGGAACTAGGAGAAAACACAAGTAATTATTCATCGAATCTATTTAGATGTCACCTTCGTTAGGAATAATAGCTGAGGCTGACAGTGACATCTAGCTGGTTTGTGCAGCTCCTAGACACCATAGGAACATGAATGAAATAAAGTTTATCCCCCAGCTGGATGATACATTACTTCATACGGCTACTTAAGCATTCAATTAGCCTTAAAACCTTCAAGCCAAAGACAAAAAAAATGTGTAAAAAATCAAATCTGGTCTTTAATTACTGGCACTTCCATTTTTCAAATCTATAACAATAATCTGTTTTAACCTGAACTGATTTCATATTTTTTATTCAGGCTGTGGCCATACATGTTACCACGTTATTGCTGAAAACAAAATTAAATTCTTAGCTTTTTAATATCCTCAAGATCACCATTTAAGATAATGAATTAGGTTCATGTAAATCTAGTGTGGGTCTAGCAAGCAATATATTTCCACACCAAATGTACTATCACAAAGAATCTGAACGTTTCCAACAGAAAATATATTATATTAAATAAAAAGTCCTTTGTGATTTTATCTTTTAAAAGGATTTCGCCATCTAACATATGATTTTTTTTTTTTTCAGTACAGATGCAAAACTGCAAAATCAGATGCTAACTTTTGTTAGCATTATTTAGCCAGTTTTCTTGCACCTCCTTCGTCAGTGTTCTGACTGCTTCCATTAGATGGTGTAGAAGGAACTTATTTATCCACTGTTCACTTCACAAACTAAATCAGCAAAAGAAAAAAAAAAAAGAAAATCAGAGACTAACGTCTTAGGCAAGAAATGGTTCAATGCTGCCGGTTCCTGTTACACAGCTTGAGGATATGATTTTAAGACCATTTTATAAAAATGACATTAAGAGATGCTCTTTTAGCATCAGATTCATTTCATCCCCTTTCAAAAAAAATGGCATCTCATCTGTTTACATCTTGATTTTTATACAAAGGTGATTTTGCATCCATTCTTACCTCAGGAATAATGCCCAGATGGTGTCTTGCTAAAAAACACGCAAGACTTGAGAATTTTAATGAATATCGATTAAATATCCTCTAAAGCAAAGCAATGTTTGTAAAATCTCTAATTTATGAACAGAAAAGAATGGAAAGCAATCTTTGTTTTAATAAAAAGTGAGATCTCGTTTTGTTCTAACAAAATATCTCATAACAGATAAAAGTATAGTTACAATCCTATTTAGCCTTTTGGATACAAGAATTTGAAGTTCTAACTCAGGATTAAATGAAATATTCCACATGAGCTGGCATCACCTTAAAATGGTGTTAAATGCAATCAATTTCTTATCTCTTCATTCGTCTACCAGTAGCTACCATCTAATCTGTTTAATGGCAGATATTGTCTCAACTTGTTAATACAAATTACAAATAATTATACCAATTCCCCAGAATGCAAAGAACTGAAGACCATGTCATTCCCAAATCCAAGTTCTATCATCATAGAGTAATGGGACCCAGTATGAGATGGTTAGCATTAAAACTGAAAGGTGGAAGATGGCAGAAAGATATCAAAATAGACAAAGAAGACGGGAAATTGAAATGGAGTCATTGTGTTTATCTTTAATCTCAGTGGCTGCACAATGGGCACCATTTTGACCACACAAGCACTCTTATGATCAGACTTCGATCACCAAGGAGTCAGATGTGACGGATAAGTTGATGTGTGTGTTTGAGTAGGGGAGGGTAATGTGTGAAATATTTCCAATTACCCTTGAGCTTTAGAGCCGTGGCACCACCCGAGTAGTAGACAGCTCTCTAAATGTGAGACCATCAGCAATGACAGGGGAAATAAAGGAGAAAGGAGAGGTCCACAATGAGCAAGTGTATATGTGTGTGTGTGCACACGAGTGTGAGCGTGTGTCCTGACATCAGGTTAGAGGGCAATTTGATTTGAAACTCATAAATGGCCCTATTAAAAGGCAAGTCTGAGTGCGTGTCCCAGCCACCTCTGAGAGGAGTGCGTGTGCTCTCGTCTGCATGTGTATCAGTGCCCTTCTTGTGTGTGACGGACACACAACACAGAGCTCAGCAGCCTTCCTCCCAGTGCCTTCCTTCAGGCAAAACCCTGGCCTAATTTTAGTAATTAAAGAAACTGCTGAGTAATGTACAAATACTTCACAGCTCTGACCACAGTAGTGTAACTGTACTGTGAGATAAACCTGTGTGCACGTTTGTGTCTGTGTGCATCTCTCAAGGGGGGGGGGGGGGTATGATCAAGGTAAGATGCATTTTTCCCAATGGTATGCAGAGCAGCTGCTGAATCAAGGCATTGATTGTGTAGGGGTGGATTTAGCTCATGATGCAGATTGTTTTCCCTTTATAGATGTGAAAAGGGTCATTGTTTTTCAGTTAACAGTTTAAAGGGTCACGGTACCAAATCCCTCCACCAAACAAAGTTTGAATACTCCTAATTTGTCCAGCTGTTCTTTATAGCATAATAGATATTGTGGCACTAACCAACGATGTACAGATTTTAATATCTGAAATCATAAAACAACAAAAAAACAATCCCTGAAGTAAACTTCTGGCTAGGCTGTTGTCAAATAGGTTTCTAAAGACTTGATACGAGTTTGAGGGAAATTAGTTTGCAACTTAAAAACACTAGACAAGTGATTTAGTGGATCCCATTAACATTTTGAAGCATTTACATCTGGTCAGATTAACCTTATGTTAGCAATACAGCTCAAGCATTGGAGGTGTTCCAAATCCAAGAAGCTCAACATGTTTAAGTTGGAATAATTATCAATGGACGGAAAGGCTGAAACAAGTGGTGACAAAGACTTTGAAGGTCTTCACAACTAACTAGCTCTAATGATATTCATATAGAAAACTAAACTCCACATTTGCTGCCATTGCTTCAACGATGGGAAAAATTGGCATGAGAAGCATACACAGCAGTTACCATACATATAATCACTGTGGCAACCAAAAAAAAAAATTAAATAATTGTAGCCTTTTTATATACAACACACAGAATATCTGCCCCATGTTAAACAGGCAAGCATGCAAAGCAAGCATATTTGTCAGTGACGGAATAACAGAGTTGGATTGAATGTCTGTCTACAAAGATTTTCTCCGGCTTAATTCTTTCCGTAAGTTATACAATCTTGGAAATCGTCCAGTCCAAAGTCTTTATTTTTCTAGAGCTTTCAGGACTGTGAAGGAACATTGACTGGGTTCTCTTGTGCATAGCCTCCTCTGGACAAAAATGTAATATTGTAATGCAATGACTCAAACCATAAAGAAATTAATATAAGCGAGAACAATTCCTACAATCAAATTATGGTTAATTAAGATGTAAAATTTTAATTAATCTTCAACCAACCAGTAGACTCTGCTAAACATCCATATAAAAATGATATGGCAACAGCTGAAACCAATTCTTACACAATCAACTGCAGTTAATTTCTTTAAGTTGAGAAGTTAAATATCTAATGGGAGTTGATCAACCATAAGAGCAACAGTGGGATAAGATCTTCATCATTATCTGCCTGCCAGGGATCTGAGAGGGCTTTCTGCAAAGAAAAGCGTGCAGTACAGATATTTAGATAGTGACTGGACGTGGCTATAGAAAGTGAAATAAAAAGAAATGTTGCACAAATTAAATTCTTCATAGGGACAAGTGCATCAACATTATGTAAATGTGAACAAAGATAGCAGTAAATAACTTGGTGCTTAAAAAAAAGACTTGCTGTAACTGGAAGCTGTCAGATCACATTTTTAAGGTCGACTTTACCAGGAAAAAATGAATAATTAAGATATGATAGTCATAAATTTAATGCAAGCTCTGCTGCGCTGCATCATCTCTTAACCTGTAAATTTTGGTTATTAGATTTCACATCTGATCATTTGGACTTTTAGACCTTTTAAAAACACGTTGGAAGATATTCAGCCAATAAACCGAGCCAAACCACTATCATTTTAAATGTAGCCTGACATAAGGACAGTTTTGAACTAGGAGGTTCTTAGGGTTTTCAATACAAGACAATACTCAAATAATGCTGTAGTCCAGCATTAGTCTCTGTAGACACTGCTTAGCAATTCAAACGGGTTCAGTTCTGAGTCATTCATTATTTGTAGATTTCCTTCTACATTGGGAACAATAATCAGCTGACTTAGTGACTGGGATCACATGGCTTGGGAAAAAAAAAAAGTTCATAGGTGACTGATCACTGTACAGTCCTGTGCATATCATTGCATCACTACTGATGCCACGCAAACGTATTCATATAATGTTTGCATAATGTTCGTTGGACATTGAGCTAATATCGGCTAGCTTGTTAGCTATCTAGAGGGGGAGCTTTTCTGAACATCTCATTAATCTAAAATGAAGCATTTCTAACAAACATAACACTTAGCCTTTGCTATGCTTATAATGCACTGGGAGAAACTGCGGGTAATTTAGGACTTATGACATCTAATTTCATACTTTAAGACTTTAAGGTATTAATTTTAAACGCATAAATTTCAAATTTAAGACTTATTAAGACTCCACAGGAATCCTGGTATGATTTAATGTGGGTTTACTTGCTCTACAAACCTTCATAGAAATATGCAGCTGCTTAACCATGAAAACCTTGAAAGTTAATGGTGATCTATACAAAACAGTTTTCCCACAATCACAAATTAGATGTTAATCATCTTTACATTTTTTTTCAAACTCCTTCATAATTAAAGCTAAAATGGCTTATATAAAATAAGTCCTAAAATGATAAATACAGACTGTCAGAAGATAAGAGGTTGATGGCCACAGCGTTAACATTACCTTGCATTCAACTCTGTCAAGGCTATGAAAGGATGTTAATGCACTGATTTAGAGTATTCACAAACCATCACTTGCATATATTAGAAATGTGGAATAGAGGGCACAAGAGGTTTTTATACTAATCATAAATTATATGCTGTGAACATTTCCAAAACCAACCTGTCAGGGTTTGTTTTTTTCCTTGTTTTAATATTCAAACCAACCAACTCTGACAAAGACTACTCCAAGTTTAGAGGACAGACTGTGACAAACAAAAGGGGCAAATAGAACAAGTTCCCAATAAAAAAGTGGACTTGTGTTGAATTTTGATAAATATCAGCAGCACTGGCTTGAAACGGGGCAACGTACTTGACTGCTACGAGTTTCATTACAGCAAAGCAACGTGGGTAATTTGACTATGACATGCAAGAGCACCTTTAAAGGAACCAGTGAGCTGAAATGAAAGAGACCGACTGCGGGCGAGACAACAGAGAAAGACAAAAGGAGGGAAAAAAAATAATCTGTGTCCAAACTATAAAGGTGCTCAAATGATATAAGACTGAGCTTCCTGCAAGGCGTTACCTTCATGCATCACTTGCCTTTTCTCTGCACACTCTAATTTCTTCTCCTAATTTTCTCTCCTTCACCTTCAACTACTTCAGATGCAGGCTTTCATTCAATGAATCTGTTCTTCATCTCCGCTACTTTCTGACCTCCGTGATCTCACCATTTTGCGTGACTCTTGTTTTGCCATTTCTCCTTAGATTTTGCTCTCAGACTGAAGGGAAAATATTCGAGTCACCCTCTCACTTTCTCATCTACGTTGTCCGACTGTTCAATTTTTAATCAATCTTTTAGTGTCACGCCTTTAAATTGCAGCACCATTTCAGAGCTGCATCGCCTCAAACTTTTATGCAAACTAATTTCAAAAACTATCAAGTATTAGTCAAGCCTGTATTCACTTCATAAATAATCATATTTTTCATCCATCTTCCACTTATTTTCACATTTATCAAAATAAACAAAACACCAAAAACCTATTCCGTTTGAACCTCAATGAACTTCTTTCCATCTACGGCAAAGACTTATTCTGGCCACGATTTAAAAAAGTAGTGAAGAGTAAAACCCTATATTTGAACATCTTAAAGTAGAGTGTGCCACACCACAAAGCTGCCAGAAAAACCCCCAAGGGGTACATGGTGTCTTTCAAAGAGGTCCTTGGATTCAGAGCTCAGGTGGAAGAAATAATCCACTGGAAAAAAAAAAAAAAATAATTCACTCGAAATTAAAGCTGCCATAAGTCATGTAAGAGACCGAGCGAAAGGTACAGACAAAACATGAACTTCATGGCTTACATGCAGGGCAGAAAACCAACATCCTGAGCGTATTACTTTCATTGCAAATCATAGCAATGGCAGCATAAGGCTTTCTTTTGCAAGGCCAGAGTTGATTAAGAATGCAAACAACTAGAGACTGGGACAAACGTCACCATAGAGCATTTAGATCAGACCATATTCAAAAATGGACCTTAATCTACTGATTCCGGTTTATTTTTCTAACAATTATTTGACAAGCCTCTAAATTAATACATCAAATCTTAGAATACCAGCTGTCTTTTCATTAAAAGTGTTCATAAAATTATGTTTATATTCTGCTAATTTTGAGAATTCAGTTTTGCAATTGTGAATGTTTTTTTTTGCTATAATTGAAGATGTGGCGGAGCCAGAGTTCTGGTGGGAGCCCTCATCCTCCAACTACTTCCAGTTTTCTTCCTCTTCTTACAAGGCAGTAAGGTCCAGTATTAGCTCAAGAGGGATTTGTGATGCAAAAAAAGCATTTCCATTGAAGTTTTGTGAAATACATTAATTTAGATAAGACTGAAAAAGAACCACAAAGGGTAAAAATTCTAATCAAAAATGGAAGGTTTTTGTTTTGTCTAAATTGTAGCATTTCCATTTATCAAATCTTATCTGTGAAGGTTCTCAGTCATCCAGGTTATGGTCAAGCCAAACATGGCTTCTTTGATCCCCCTCTCAAACCATCTGTCTTCCTTGGCTAGAATATGGACGGTGTTATCTAACGAATGTCCTTTAGCCTTCAGGTGTAGGTGGACAGCTGTCTTGAGGAGGTAGCCCTCCTGTGTTGAGCCATGTGCCCGTGCAGAGGTTGCTCAAGGGCAACATTTAGCAAATCTATTCTCATAATTACAAGTTTTGAAATGTAATGATTAATGGAATCACACCCAATCTCTGGCCAGTAATGTGATTTTAAAAACATGGATAAGCTTAGTGCTGCACCAAATCAGTCCACCAATAAATGAAATAAGTAGATTGTATCTAAATTGGCACATCAAATGCTAGAAAATAAGCTTCTGTTAGTCAAACACGAAACTCATTAAAACCAGATGTGAAGATTTCTTCAGAGTAATTTGCAGTTCAAATACTAATAAAATTTGAGATACAATTTGCTTTTA
This sequence comes from Jordanella pulchra, assembly GCA_034780135.1. NCBI lineage: Eukaryota > Metazoa > Chordata > Actinopteri > Cyprinodontiformes > Cyprinodontidae > Jordanella > Jordanella pulchra. Next base: position 2,780 of record JAUZNJ010034841.1, on the reverse strand, counting down.
AGTAAAAGGTATTAATTCCATCACTATCTCCTAGATTCAAGAGGAACTTTGACACATGGACAAGATATAGATATCTCTATATCTATCTCTCTCTCTATATATCTATCTCTATATATCTCTCTCTCTCTATATCTATCTCTCTCTCTATATCTATCTCTCTCTCTATATCTATCTCTCTCTCTATATCTATCTCTCTCTCTCTATCTATCTCTCTCTCTCTATATCTATCTCTCTATCTCTCTATATCTATATATAAAAAAATAAAACTCACCAGCATGTAAGGCATAATGAAAGTGTTGGAAGGAGCGTCTCTACTTGAATCACATCTGTCTGTTCAAAGCACTAAATGAATTATTTGAGCTCAAAGCACGACAACCTGGCCTGACAACACATGAGCAGAATGCATTTTGGAGCAAAATCAAATATCCTCTCATTCACAGACCAAAAATAAATAAAATATATATCTGTGTGCAGTGCGTCAGTTTGGCCCATTTTCTCCATGACTCCAAGGTAACACATAATCTAGATACATCATGCCTCTCCTCTAGGTCCAAAAGAACTGAATAAGTACATTATCCTTCACTGAGGGGAAGTGTCTGGCTACAATCGAGCCAACTCAGATGGTTTACTGCAAAATTTATTGGCTTTTTAGACACTGTAAGCACCTTCCTCTCCAGAAAGCACCTTTTAGTGAAAAATGTAACAGCTTTAGGCTTACTGTCCCTACAGTGGGGACAGGACGGGAAGAGCGTGTGCTGATGCTTACTAGCAGTATACAGAAATGATCTAAACAGTTCTTTTAGTAAACTAAGGGCTGCATGTATGGCAAGTCTAAGCAGTACATAAATGTTGGATGGGAAACAAGCAGTCGGGACACGATGAAATGATGTGCAGTAGTATAAATCATGTAAAAAAATGTACCTGAAATGCATAAACTAACTTAACTACAGTAGAAATTAGGTAAAATCTGCCACAATAATTAAAAAAATCCACTGCAATTCTCTCAGTACTCGTTGCCGTTTAATCTGCACCATTTATCCTTTATAATACGATTTCCTGAGGTGCTCAGTGACTGTTATAAAACTACAAGGGGATTTGTCTTATGGTAAGCAATGGAGCATGTTTAAAAAAAAAACAAAAAAGAAAAACAACTTTGATCAAACCTGGTGGAGAGACTGTAGGTAGTTTGTGGCTAATTTATTAAACGTTAATCATGCCGAGTGAATCCTTAATTATTGCTGACAAATTAACAGATCTCATTAAAGTTTGCATTAACTGACTGATGCGATGAATAAAGTTGAAAACACTGAAATAGTCATGGCAATGTTGCAATGAATGTGTGTACACATTCAGCTGACACCTGCCTACATCTGGGACTTCGGCATCAATCTGAATGAAAGTTTCTTACAAAACTACTGATAACGAACTTTAAGAAAAAAAAAAAGCTTCTTTATATCCAGTTCATGTATAAACTCCAAATTAATAGTACAGTAGGAAAGGTATAGTTCAGCAGTTTTGTAAAATCCATTAAATATTTATGCTTAAATCAGGAATATTCGATGCAAACATTTTGTGCTGCCAATGCAAAATGCAGGAAACACTTAAAGCACCAACTTGTTACTTTTTAAAAACTAAAACACGGCTCTGATGGGGTGATTTCATTTTACCCTTTCCAATCAGGAATCTCCCTGAAATGCAGAAAGTCTTACAAGGTATGCTTTAAACTTTTCACAAACTAAGGGATCAAGGCCTGTCAGAGACCCTAGACTACATTATCTTTTTTATGCAGCCTGTTATTGTCTTACCGCCCAGGAGCCTCCTGGAGGTTGTGAGCAGGATTAGCAAAGGTGAGCATATCATGATTTCTAAGCTTTCTTTTCACTCTCATACAGGTAATTACAGCACTACTATATGCAGCAAAGCCACCATTTGGCCAAGTGACATTCAAACAAAAATTTAAAATAATGTATTTCAAAGAGGAACATAAGTGTCAAAGCTTTTGGAGTGGTCCCCATTATAAAACCAGCCTTCATCATTTCCAACTAGCACTGGGAAATATGTAACAGAGCCTTTATTGGAATTTGAAAACAAAGTTTATGAGAAAGAAAATAATGTAAAATGAACAGGAAAGTGTTCATTTACAAAGGCTATATGGCAAATACCTGATTATGACTGTTGTAGAGTTTATATGAATAAATGACCCAAACTGCTCTGTAATGGTGCATCCCATAGAGGCTTCAGCAACAGAGCAATCTCAAAACTTTGAGATCTAATGAGGATCTCAGATCTAATGAGGTGTTTTCCAACTATTTTAGCATAAAATCTGCTTATTTAATGGAGGTTTCCCAGTAAATAATAGCTCTACATTTCAATTCAGCACTCGTAAACCTTTTTACCCAATAAATAGCCGTTATATAGTACCAACTCCCAATTTACGCCTTTAAAATCCCAGTCAGATGTATTATTTTAGTGTAAGTCAGGATGCCAAAATGACATTTTTATTTTTAACATACGTTTCATGTTCTGAGAAAAGAAATAGCTCATATTGTGGATTTCCTGCTGCAGGTGCATTACATTTCTTTTTAGTATTGGATATCCCTTCCACTACAAGAAGGGACATTACTAGATGCCCTAGTGATTGTGCTGATGTCCTAAAAAGTGCCTCTAGGCCAGGGGTGTCAAACTGGTTCCAGAAAGGTCCGTGTGGCTGCTGGCTTTCTTTCCAACCAAGCAGTAGCACACCAGACTTCATTCATCTCATGAAGTCTCATTCAGCCTTG
>JAUZNJ010034840.1:0-12523 GCA_034780135.1 Jordanella pulchra | reverse complement strand
AGTCAGAACTGAAGAAGTCTCTTGGATGAGAGGCGAAACGTCTTCTAGAAAACTACACGTCCAGTTGCCTAAACTGACCTTTCCTAGCTTGACCATGACCTGGATGACTGAGACCCTTCACCGATAAATGCAACTAGACTCTGTAGTAAGACTTGAGATGAGTACCGTTCACATTGATTCAATAGGTACCAATGATCAGTACCTGGGAATCTGTGTCAACTCTTAACATTACGTATTTTCACTGTCACCATTGTCACCTTAAATAATAGGCTTATTCATCTGAACAGATGAACATGATGTGGCTGCTTCACCCATGTTGCTGGCTGCAGACAACAACTTGCTAACTATGCTGAATGCAGGAGCTGCAGTCATCGATCTGAGGCTGTTGGACTTATGGTGGACTCTTCAGTCCTGAGGAAAATTTGCCCACCCAGGTACATCCTTGTATTAGAAGCATTCCTGCCTCTGGCCTTGCACTTCGTAAACCAAATATTGCAGTAAGTGTAATCTGCAGTGCATTATGAAATGTGGAGCCTTCTTCTTGATGGATTGTTACATCCACTTCTGATGTCATCACGCTCTTATGCGTGCAATTATGTATCCATGCCTGGCATGGAAAATCATCCATTCTTCCAAAACCTGGTATTGATTTATTCATATGAAAAGATATTCGGTTGTACCGATGGAATTTTGATTCTGTATGCAAAATGTTTGCATCATGATAGAAGAAAAACATGCTTGCAATAAGCACTTTTGTGTGTTTTTCAGTGTTAATGCACCTCATAAAGACAAGTTTTAATATTCTTTTGAGAGCAACCAGAACCACCATTTAAAAGTGCGGCTAACAGCCCGAGGTTTTGCTTAACACTGAATGCTGGATGAAAATAATAACAACAAAGTGAAAAATACTTTAACAGTATGTCAGAGTGGCACCTCCTGTCTTTTAAAGATAGTATTACATCTCTGTACAATGTAAATTCTTAGTGTTTCACATATTTACCTTTATCTTTTTCATTCAGTTGGTCAGCAGGTTTCAGTTTGATTATATATTATAAATAAATGTAATAATGTGCTTCTTTGTTCAGTCAACATTAATACAGCTGGAACAATAGGTTGTTGAATTACTAAGATCTACAACTCTTTTAAATTCAGAACAGTGTAATTATTAGCCGATCGATAAAATCAATCAACTTTAGATTAAGTCAATAATCCATATCTTGCATCCCTAGTCTAAATGCTTTGCAGGCCATGATGGCCAGCCACTGTAAAATGGTTTCTTGTGTAACGAAGGCAAGTGGAAGATATTCAAGTGCTTTACAAATAAAATTTTTAAAAAAAATTATCTGAGCTACACTTACAAAATAAACATCGTAAAAGGTACAACTGAAAATACATTTCCAATTTTTTTTTTTTTTTTTTTTTGTCAGTTGTTTTACAAGACGGATCTGCAAGCTGACTCCAGAGTTATAAAGTCCACTGAGTCGTGGAGGCCATTTTCCCTCTCAGTGCCACTTTCAACACTTTACAATATCTCAGTTTTTAAAGGCTAGTTAGGAGTCACACACTTGTGCTCACATTTCTCTTCAAGAAGCACCATCTCACATCTGTTCCTAGCCCTTCATCTTTTACTGCACACTGTCCTTGGATCCACTGATAGGTCCTTAAATTCCCATTTATCATTATTATGCATTTCTGTGAGCGGCCTGCAGCCATTATTCAAATGAGGATGGCAGAGAGCGGGTCCTTCCTCTGGGCTCAAACCCAATGAGCGATGAACTCAGCAGAGAAACTAGGTTTGATTTTCTGGATATGATGGTCTCTGTGATCGTGATTAGGGGGAAATATGGCTATCATCACTGGGTTCTGTGATTGTTGTACGTGATTGCGAGTGCTGGGAGGGGGTTGTGTACAGGACGCAGTGTGGCAGACTGGTGGATAGGTGGGGAGGTGGGCTGACAGTGGCGTTCATTACATGCACCGGTGCTCACACATAACCCTGGCTTAGACGTTGCCATCATTCACACACAGCTGACTCGCCCATATAGCTGAGGTATTCCTGCAGGAAGATGGAGGATACGACTCATGTTTCCTGGCAGTCACACACCTCACATAGAAAAACATGAGCACAATCAACTCTCTCTTTTCTTTTCATCTAGTCTTTATATCATCACTTTCCTTTTGATTCATTTCTGCCATTCGAGGGACATCTAACCACAAAAAAATAAGATAAGAACTAAAGCTTACAGATTATTGAATAGATACTTTTGGGTAAAAAGTAGGATAAATCATTAAAAATACATTTGTAAAAAAAAATCATATCTTATTGTTTGACCTTTGGGAAGGAAATTAGATGTCATTCAAGATAAAAACCAACAATTGAAAAACAAGCAAAAAAAAATTAGGATATCATACCCAATGACAGCTAGCCGTGCCATTGGATTAAACAGCATAATTTGACAACGACTCGTGTAGCGAGTCTCTGACATTACTCTGAGGAAAGTTTCCCCCATTCCTAACTTTCAATGGTTACATGTTTAAGGTTTACCTTTCATGAATGCACATTTCTAGTCACTCCACAGCATTTCAGTGAGAAGCTTTGACTATTTCTAAGAGCTGACCTTTTCTAATTTACTAGTCATTGGCGGTATAATTTACTGAACCTCCAAACCATGATACATCCACCTCTAAACCTCACAGTTGGTAAGATGCACTCCCAGAAATTGGGTATTTGTTTTTAGGCCCTGGTGTTTTTTGTTAGCAAATATTTACATTTTTGGACTGATATCCTCTCCAAGGAACATTATTGCAGAAGTATTGGTCTACTTTTTAATTTAAACAGGATTTTTATGTTTTTCTTAGAACGAAAAGGTTTTGTCCTGGCACACCACATATTAAATATTAATTGTGCTGTCTGTTTCTGATTTTAAAATTGTCTTCTGTTAATCTGCTAGTTTTTTATGTTAGTTTCTCAGTCATGTTCATAATGTTTTCTAATATTTGCTCAGATTCATCCCAGTCATCCCTTTCTATGCAGCAAAACTAGCTTATTGTGTATTGATCTCCAGGATCCTACAGCATGAATTTACAACTACCATGCTTCACATTTACTAACTTAGTACAGACAAGCAGAAAACTGCTTGTCACTGCTAAAAATCACAATAAGCTGATTTTGATCAAACTGCAAATGAAAGTTTTCAATTCCACATTTGAAGACATCTTGATGTTTTTTTTTTTTTTTGAGTCTTGCACTGGTTATCCCATTTGTTTGCTTTTGCACAGTTTTTTGAGGAAAATACATTTATTTTTTTCACCTGGTGATCTCTTAAATACATGTTTCAATGCTTCTTATGTGGCCTTATTTGTGTTGTGCACATATTGCATTTAGGTTTTATATGTGCATTCTTATCTTAGCCATGCAGCGCTACAGCGAACCCCATTGCTTTATTTAAATGTTTCTGAAGATTTTATTATCTCAAGAAAAAAGATTCTAATATTGTATCTCTGCGAGAAAATATAACTTTCACTTATTTTTCTGACCATTTATCCATCAGTTAGAGTCTAAGGACTGTACGTATCAGCCATGAATTACAATTATTTCTAAGGTTTTTTGCAGACAATTTTCTCTAAAGTTAGTAAAACCTGGGGTACTGTGATTATTAGATCCATCGATCTTGTAGACACCTTCAGCTTGCCACCATTTTGAGGCTAATAACAGAGGAAGAAGGTAGGGATTTTGCTGCTTTCCATTACTACTCCATTCCATTACAACAGATTCAGGTCAAGGAACTTGACAAACGACTGGCTGTGTCTCCATGACCCTCGCGGCCCAATCAGCACACGGACATGTGGATGAAATTTCGGGCCAGATAATGTTGCTGGCAGACTAATCATTAATTACTGCCTCTCTATCAATATCTAATTATATAGCTGTCTGGCTGAGCATGCAGGAAGATGAACCTCATACTGGAAGTCTTTATATTGGCCATAGAGTTACTGAGCCGGAATGCTGCCGCTCTTAAAGCAGCTGTTACTAACGCTCCTAGTCGTCTCTGCTCAGAGTTGTTGGATATTATTTCAGCAGTTTAATCAGAGCTATTTGACTCACAGGATGAAAAGAGCAGGCATTTAATTTCCATTAACCACCTGAGAGAACAGATAAAAACAGATACAATGGACTGACTGACACTGCTTTCAGATAAATCCTTTAACTAACTCCTTAAATTATCAAACATTTATTCAGTTTTCCTGCCGCATTTTTACTAGATAAGAACTGATCAGTTAAAAGCTGTTTTTGTTTTCTGTTGTTATTTATTTATACTTTTTTTTCTGTTTTTTGGCACAACATCATCACCATACCCACAGTGAATTATTTTTATATATTAATACGTGCTCTAGAGTTAAAAAAAGAGGCTTTATTTCTTATTATTTGTAGAAATAGTTATAAAATTGGGGATCATGGTGTTATTCTTCTATCATGTAAAGTAACTATTTTATGGGTTATGTGTTAAATACTGCTCTATAGGAATTATGAAGATTTATTTTTAAACAAAGACCTTCACATAAATTATCAATAAACCCAATGAGAAGAAAAGACGGGTCAGATAAGAGTTTGGACCTGTAACAAAAGTACCATTAAGGTTTTAATCAGCCCACAGTGCATTACACAGAGCGGGCTGGTTATTTCGGCAGTTAGATCATTGTTGCATTAACGTGCTTCCCTCGAGAGGACAGTGCAGCTGTCCTTGAGTAAAGCACTTAAATGTTTATTGCCTCAGTAAACACTGAGTGCTCGAACAGGGGAAAGGGCTGCAGATGGAGTGATCTGCTGTTGTGTAGTGGAAAAGAGAACACGTTTAAGGACAGAGCAGTAATGTCCAATATACCACGATCCAGACTGCAGCAGTGAGCAAACCCAGCACATCAGAAAATGCTCGCTGTGTTCATGAAAGCAGCTTGTAAGCTTTAACAAACATCAGCATGTGTCAGGTGTCTTATTTTTTTAGCATCAGAACAAACATATGCCACATTTTCACAATATGGTGTTATCAAATGGAATAAATCAAACAAAATCTTAGGATAAAAATTGTGTTTTAAGTTTGCAAAATTTATACAGGAGAGAAAATAGCTGATGAAAGGCAGAAAATAGTAGCTCCGGCAACTAGGGTTTATTTTGTTGTTGTTGTAGATTTGCTTTGATGTATTGTGACATTTCCTGTGAACTACTTTACACAAAAAAAACATCTAAATATTATTAGTTCAAAGTCAAGTCAAGGCACTTTAGTCTCTCATTAGACAAATATCTGCGGGACTAAATGATAACAAGCAATGTTGATCTCAATAATAAATATTGTCATTTAAAATGTCAATGTTTTTGTTTATCTCTTGCTTTCAGGTATTTTAATGCTACAAAGAAAATAGCAAATATTTAAACGTAAGTAAAAATATCAAGGTGATAAATATATAAGAAAAAAAATACCAAATGAATGAAAAAACATCTAGAAGTATAAAGGCGAAATTGAATTTAATAAAGATCTTTTTTAAGGATCTGTGTTTGATCACAAAGTTCTTCAGGTCTGTTTCTTGTGCTATAAGACCAACAATGTATTTTAATATGTATGAAAGTTCTTACTGTGTAATATATAGCTCCTGCTAAGAAACTACTTTAGGAGTGTGTAGTGAATTTGGTGCTGTCTTTTTGCTTGTGGTTTAGAAAAAAGGAAGACAGCTGTTCTGTAATGTGAGCCCCTGCGGGGACTTATAGAGAAAAGAAATGAAAGAGTATGTAAAGCACTGTCCATAGTTACTAAAACTCCTGGTAAAGATATAAAAAGAGCCCCAGTTAGATCACTTATTTTATTGCAGTTGGTCATGTAACAAAGAAATAAAAAAATTAGGTATTTTATATAAAATGTAACCCAACCCTTAATCCACCTGTTTAAACTGTGTCTACAGTGCTTCGCCCAGTGATTGGTGTTATTGATTATAATACGCCACTTCTGTGAAAATTTGGGCAAAATCTGTCCATAACTTTTTCTGTAAAGTTGCTAACAAACAAACAAAAACCGAAAACATCTTTGTTAGAGGTAAAAATACCTGATCAGACATGTATTTGGTTCTCTGATATAGGTTTTAATATTCTTCAGAACTCCATGATTTCTCAACCTGCTGCTCCAAAGTGGTCAGATTCCAAAACCAGAAGCAGGACTGTTAATTTTGTGGAAGTACAGTTAAGTTATTTGCTTTCAGGTGGCTACAGCTGGAAGTTAAAGGTCCAGTGTCCCTAGTGGCTGAAAGCTAGTGTTGCTGTAAGCATACATTAAGAAATACCAAGCTCCACAAATGACGTGCTATATTTAAATATGCAAATATATGTAAATATCTCATGCATGTGAGACTGTCTTCCCAGTATAATCTAAGCATACAGGAAGAAGTGCTGCAGAATGATAGAAATAGGCCTAAAGTATTAGAAAAAAAACATCATCCTACACTGATATCTGTAAATGTCTGACTTATCTGTAAATTCTTCTCCTAACTGAAACCACAATTTCTAACCCTAAATATGGTGCAACAGACCAAAGGAGGAAAGAGCCAACACAGCGCAATGTCCTCCATTATTTCTGCAAGTCTGTGAATTTTTACTTGACACCAATCAATACATCAAAAGTATCAAAATGTGAAATTGAGAGTTTGAGCTGCGGGCAGCTGAGCTGAGGATTAAACGTCAGTCAGTTCCAGTGGCTGATCATGGAGAAATGTGAGAAATTTGAGGCAGAGCAGCAGCATCGCCCCTCATGCAGGATTATCTGAGCTGTGTTACACAGTCCTGGGGGGGGGGGATCCTCTGGTAACAGCAGACACTTGACCTTCGCAAAAGACGACACATTTGACACCTGAAAAATCCATGTCTTTGTTGGCTGAGGCAGTAATCAGAAAGGAATTAAGCAAGTTCCAACATATATGACACATCTCAGTTTGATGCTCCTGAGAGTATTTTCAGTTCATGAGAAAATCACAGTAATTAATGCCTGTGGGTTTGAAATACAATAAGACTTTTCTTTTTCTCAGCCGAGTGTTCACAGCCGGGTCAAATGAATGTGAAATCTAACTCAAATAAAAGGGATGGGTGAAGTAAATGCAAAAAATGTATTTCAATTTTCTTCCAGCATTTGCTTTTCACTAAAGAACAAGCTCATCTCATATTGTGTTTAGACCAAAAGTTCTGCACATTGCACCACAATCAGCCTGCAGACTTCTCAGTGTTGTTTAATGTAAACAGTGAAAACAGAAATTATGTGCAAAAACCTGTAAAGATGACATATAAAATACACAATTTGCATATTTGTACCCCGGGTGTTGGCTCTATTTTCTATGTATTTATTTGGATTTTGTTGAGCATCAATCCCTTTTTGCTGAATTCCTGTATACAATTGTTCCCTAACTTTTTAAAACGATATATTTGATTTAAATATTGCGGTTTGGACAATTTTCATCGGATTCATAGGTGGAGCAGGTGAGAACATAATGTAGTCCAAAGTTAGTTCTGCAGCACAATAGGCAGCCAGGGAAAAATACCAGCAAAGATTACCAGTTTCTGAGAGGGTCTTTATTTGTTCTGTTCAAGTACAACAATCAAAGCAGAACATGTTTCCTAAGGATTTTTTTTTTTATCAGAAAAAGAGCATCCAGGCACTACTGTGTTTTTTTGTTGCAGACCAGTCAATTTACGCTTTTGGGCTTCCATCTATCACTTCAAATGAAGAGTAACCCTTTGTCCCCATCAAGACGCCACTTATTAGTCATTCAAGTTGAAGTATTGTGTACCACTCAGATGCCATTCAGCAGAATAGCAGATGAGGATCTCCTGTTTGCATCAATGACTACAGTTAGTGTTAAAGAGGCACTGTGAAGATTTTGTTTGTTCAGGAAGCAGTACAGGATAGCAAGGTCATCAACATTTTAAACAGCTAATATCAATAAACAAATATATTATAAATATTTTTAGGATACTGTTTATTTTGTAGATAAAAAATACTTGCCACAGCAACCTTGATACTTCATATAGATTATGGGAACTTTAAAGGCCCTTATGCCTCCTTTTAAAGTAATTAGGATAGGTCTACGGGCTGTAACAAAAACAGATTGATTGCATTTCTTGCACACCATCTAATAGTAAGCTTTCCTTTAGGTAAAGTCTTTTTTGCAAACAACAAAACATTTTTTTTCCAGTAGTCACTGTACAGTCCATACAGCAGTAAAACTAGTTAATTGAACGTATGTGAGCAGAGCTTGATTTATGTTGCTAGGTGAAGGGCAGAGAATATGATGCAATAATCAAAGGGGTTTTTTTTTAGAGCCTGGACTGTATTTTAACAACAATAAAAAGAACCAAATACAGGCAAAAGTAAATTTCCTATAGAAGGTCCCCTTTTATAACATTTGCACTGCTGTCATCTCCAATTAACTGTTTTTAATGGAGCACTGTGATTCGTCGCAGGATCAAAAACCCCTAACCCCCGATTGTCTACACATGGAATATTTCATTAGTATATTTTGTTTTATAAATCAGTAATCATGTTACTACCCGTGAATCTAACTTCTTTTTTTATTTTTTTTTACTTTTGTGAAGGTGCCACCTTCAAATGTAACACTTCACATTTGAAAAATATTTGTTTGGATAATCTAATCAGAAAAAATCCTCTCCACCTAGATACTATTTCAACTCTCCTTCCTGGATACCTATAACAACTCATCGCGTAACATGCAAGAATGAATGACTGAATCACAGCCACCAACAGGGCTACCATAGCTTCAAAGTGTTTTCAGGCATATTCAATACAATTACGTGGAGGCACACATTTACTGAGATTGCTTTGTGCTTACAGAGAAGATTTCTGAAATTAAAAGTTTTTTATCTCCATGAGGATTTGTAACTTAATTTTATAGGGGTAAGAGAGATTATTAAGAGAAAATGCAAAGATATATTATGAGAAGACAAAGAGAGAGAGATCATTTCTAATAGAGATTTTTTTTTTTGCTTCATGTTTCATAAGCTTAGCCTGAAGAAGCTACGTGGGTTTTACATTTAACTATTTCCCAAAGAACAATCACAGAAGAATAAGAATTAGTTAACTAAAAGCGTTTTTTTATTAAGAAAATAATTTAATAAAATAATATTTCACCAAATAGTGTTTTATTTACCTCCTTAGTTTTATATTGTGAATTGGTGTGAACACATTCCAACTGGTCTAAATTATTGTAAAACATAATTTGACCTCATTTCAAAGTTAATCAAGATTTGTTTCTTAAATATAAAATTCATCCTGAACTGTGATTTCATTCCATCATTTTACAGATTATGGTTCAACAATTCTCATCTCCATTTTTCTAAGTGTCTAAACTTAATTTAGCTAAGTTTCACTAGTTTATTTAAGAGTTTTTAAATGAAATATGTTTGACTTGGAGTTGAATGATTTTTGTAAATAAATACTTATTTTTTAATGGAAGTTGTTGTGAATTTATTTTAAATGTGTGCAGAGTTAACTGTTTGACCATGATTTGAGTTCGATTCACCCTTTCATTTGTTGTTCTAACACACAGCCAGTTGGGAATGTGTTCAAAGAACAATATATGACAATACTAAGTTATCTGATTAGATAACATATCTGCTACCTCCACTGGGGTGGGTGTTGGATATAAAGTTATTGCATAACATATGGTGTTCCCGTGCTAGCATTGAATATACGACCAGGTAAAGTGAAGTTAGACTGACCAGTTAGCTGTCAGCTGCCGAAGAGAGCTGGCTGTTAGGGCCATAGGAATGAACATCTCCGAAAGGTTTTGAGTCATGGAAATAAGCCGACTCTCCTTTCAGTTCTAGGGGAAAAGAACTATCAATCCCATTTGGACAAGCATTTACATATTGCAGCCTCTTTTCTCACCTCGGTCTGAACAAATTGGCCTAAAAATGTGGCCTTTGAAAGATTTAGCTCCTGGGGTGCATAAAAATTCTTTCATATCACAAATCATCTTTTACAAGCACATAACGTTATTATAGATATGTTTATCTTTGCAAACACTAAAACCCAATTACATGAGAATTTCAATGTATATCCCTAATTCATGGCTGATTTGATTTAGTCTCAGATCATTTTGCACTTCACTCAGCCTACTCTCCTGCCTTTGACACCATACTTAGCAGTTATTATCTCACTCTCTAAATGTGTCTGCATTACAATTTGATTCTGCAATACAGCTGTTCATGCTCGATAATCCATAAAACATATCACAGTATGAAAATCTTTTACTTTTTTGATATATATTTTAAGTGATTGATTTTTTTGTTTATTTGGCTGATTTAGGTCTAAAATGAAAACAAAAGAAAACAAAAGAATTAACAGAATGTTGTAGAGTACCCAAGCTTCATTTTTAGGCCTTTAATTTAGTCTGATCCTGAGGCTTTAGGTAATTTTAATATTTTCCTTAATTCCTGCATGAAAAAATGGACAGACCTGAACTTACTTTAACAACATTCACCCTGAGGTATCACAGCTTCAGGATTATTTATTCACTGTCAAATTCATATAACTTTGAGTATCACTCACCTCCATTAGCAGTTACTTTTAGTCCTTGCAGCATCATTTAGCACAATCACCTGTTTGCGCAGACATGGCGCTTGGCTCAGTCTGTTCCCAGACTCTGTATATATCATAGGTTTAATGTACAGCTGTTTGCCTCAGCGAGCCGACGCAGGCAGCCTGAACTCTCAAAGCCCTGAGTCATCGGGCAGTGAGATTTGCAAGCTACAAAAAAGGCCTGAGGCATTAATTATTCAGGGATGAGTTGGTTGTAAGAGGTGGATGAAAGTATTTTACATTTCCACTCCAGCTTTAAACTGCAAATCAACCTGTGGGGAAGGGAACCGGGCAGTGTATTTGTCTATTACATAGAATTCCTTAGAAAGACTTAGTCTAGTCCTAAGAGCGAATTTTTATTTTTCTAACAAGCATAGAAAAAAATGACAGATCCGTTCACATTTAGATCGTTATTTGAATTGGGTTTGGCAGTGTGATAGGATGTATGTTGTGATATTTTAAATTTTTTCTAATCTATGCCTTACATGGTTTAAAAAGCACTTTTTTCTCTCCTTTAAATATTTTTCTACATTAATAGAAAACATCCTCCTGTGACAGAAGTAATGTAATTTATGCAAGCCTCTCAATATGAATGCAAGCATTTCTACACCCCTGAGTGTCTGTGTATTTATGTGTGAGCTCACCATCAGTGCTGCATCTGTGAGCTGCTTTGTTTGTTGCGTGGGCAGCAAGTTCCCAGCAATGCTACACGCTCTGTCACAAAATGCTCCACCTAAACGCCTTAACCACTTATCTTCCTCTGGAGATTATGATGCCTTGCAAATAAATGTCGGGTGGCAGCAGACAGCAGTCACATTATTATAGCACGACTTGTGATAAGATTCTGTTCGCACCTCAGGGTGTCCCTGTGTGGCCTTTCTGCAGCTATCTAAAAGTGGAACACACACAGAGAAATGAGAATTGGTGTTGGATGAAAGTGCTGCGATCAGACAGTTTACAGCTCAGCTCAGAGCTAACTTACCAAGAGAGCCAAAATATCACTGGGCCTTTTCATCTCTCTGCCTGGGGTAAAAAATAAACAGGTCCTCTGCCAGGTGCTGTGCAATATTCACTGCTCTTAGCTCACCTCTTCTGTTTAATTTGAAGACCACTTCACTTTGTCCCACCACTCAGGAGTTCCCCTCTGTGCATCGCCTACAGGCGCCACTTCCTGCAGCGAGGATGAAAAATGCCCTTACTGAAGGTTATTATAGCAGAAGTCAAACTTTCACTGTGATCCTCAGCAGCGGGGAGCCAATCCATTGAGGATTTGGCAAGAGGTTAAATTAAATGCTTAATCATTAGCATTTTCACAGAACCAAGGGCAAAAATCTTTTTTCAGCTCAATGCTTTTCTTTAACAGAGTGGATTTTATCAGATCATACAAGCATTCTTTTAAGTCTGTAATAATTCAAAGCAATATTTCAAAGGATGGGTTATACCAACATAGTTCTAATGCTAAGCCAGGATGTAATATCCATGAATCAAATGTGCATTAACTTTGTTACACCATAGTCCAAAAAAACCTACTCATGATTAGACATGGGCCGGTATGAAATTTTGACAGTATGATAGCTTTAAGCAAAAATATCACAGCTTCTTGGTATTATGATTATAGCTCCTTTTGCAAAATGTCTGAATTAAAAAAGGAAAAAATAATCTTTTTCTGAGTTGTGGGCTGATCTTAAACATAATCCCTATGGTCCTAGTTAACTTTAATGTCGGTATAAGCTGCTTTTAGATCACAGCTGTCATGCTGAAATGCTTTTCCCTCCCAGACTTTCACTCCCCTTTAAGTGCACATCCTTACACAATTTTTGACACCAATATATAAATTGTTACATGCACAAACAGGCAACAGAAGTTACAAATATAACAGAGTACACATTGAG
>JAUZNJ010034839.1:0-12523 GCA_034780135.1 Jordanella pulchra | reverse complement strand
TTCTTTCTTTCTTTCTTTCTTTCTTTCTTTCTTTCTTTCTTTCTTTCTTTCTTTCTTTCTTTCTTTCTTTCATCCTTGTTTCCTTTTTTTCATCCTTGCTTCCTTTCCTTTCTTTCTTACAAAAATATATCTTTTTAGATTTTTAGCACAACTTCTCCCGCTGAGTGAATTAAAACCCCCAATGACTGTATGATGTTTATCTCAAAGAAATAGAGTCTTTCAAATGCTGTGAAGAACTCTGTAATTAGGACAATAAAGGCTAAGCAAAAACTGCACAACTGCATACAGTCATCAATTAAGTTGTAGTGGTGCTGTTACTGTGATATTCACATTGGTTACTGGTTCTGTCCATCAACATCCCATTTTTAAAACACATCACTAGCATTTCTAATGCGAAAGAATAATTAATATTTCACCAAATTTTTCACCAAAGAGGTTTTGCTCATTTAAATAGGATTGAGAATCATTCAGAGAACAGTTTTCATCTTTGATTCCCCTCTTTTGCTGTTCTGTCTCCTTTCTGTGTTTTTTAGATGGATGATACTAGCGACATGACACAAGGAGGCTTCAGTACGGTAGTTGGCTGTGCCCTCATGTAGAGAGAAAGGCGCACTGGACCACTGCATCATTGAGAACCCATATTCAATTCAGTTTGAATGGCTTTTGATTTAGCCCATATTAACTATTACTTACTTATTCATAGGCCACTAGGTTTTCTTCCCCTCCATCCATTCAAATCAATATTGCAGAACTCAGTTGTGAGAGTAGGTTGGGGTTTTCTTCAAAGTGGCAATTCTTCCAACCATCTGCGCCTCTTTCTCTCTCTCTCTCTCTCTCTCTCTCTCTCTCTCTCTCTGTTTCTCCCTCTGCACGTTCTAAACCCGCCCTTAGTAACAAGCCACGGAGCACCAATCTGTGCCGTGATTCGGCCAAGCCCTGCCTGCCGACTGGGAAGGAACATCATCAAAACTATTCTGTGTTGCCATGGAAATAGAGACCTCAATAAGTTCATCTTTTTTTATGTTTTTTTTTTTTGAAGCTTGCTTGGCATTTGGTTGGTTGGGTTGGTTGGGTGAATGAGTGGCAGAGCTTCAAGCTGTTCCTCATCTTTCCACTTATGCTTGTGGATCTTGAATATAACACATTTTCAACCAACCTATGTAAATAAAAATGCTCGGTGTCTTGTTGTGTTGGACTAATTCGGTCCATATATTCATATAGATATGTGCATAGTTAGAATTAAATATAGAAAAAAAGAGGTTCTGGATACTTCTGAATTAAACTGAAAGCAGTAAAGACACTCAAATGAATATCTAGGAATACAATGGGTCAACAGAATTCAATTAGAAACAAGTTTATATTTCTGTGTTTTTTTTGGAGGTTTGAATTTGAATGCCCACATGGCAGCAGGATTCATGTTCAACATTGCTGTCTTATCATATCTGTAAGTAGAAGCAGTTGTAGAGGTAGTAGTATTGGAATTGCCTCTTTCAAGTGTTTGGATCTTCCTTCTTATACTAGGAGAATACCAATGTATGTTAGGGGTGTCTGTGTGCGTGTGTGTGTTTGGGTGGGTGTGTGTTTGGTAGATAAAGATGAGATGAAAAAAACAGAGAAAATCAGAAGGAGTGGGTTTTGTTATAGGCTTGTCACTGCAACGTATGATACAGCTTGATCAGCTGGTTTCAGAGAAATTCTCTTTGATGTTAATGCTATTCATGCGAGGTGGTGTACACTGGCTCTCAGAGGAGGAGGCAAGCACAATGTCTCAGTTACCTCTACTCTTTCAGCCTTGATTCACAGAAAAAGAAAGATCTTTCCTGAAAACAGAATTTGGGGAGGAGAACCTAGTTCGGGGTGGGCTGGAACAGCGTTGCTCCGTGTAATTGGACAATTAAAATCAGATCTTGGCATCTGTTTTTCTGCCTACTCTTGAGGGGATAATTTTTATAATGTATTCTTGCAGCCATCTTGATTCGACTGTGTAAAATAATGCTCTAAACCTCAGTGTGTGTCAGATTATCTGTGTGTATAAGGCGCCTATAGTCATAGTAAAAACAAAATACCTTTTTCTGATTTACTATATGATCATTTACATATTTACAGTGATTTCTTATTCTTGTATGTAATTTTTGTAAGTTTGCATCTAAAATCTGATACAGTAAAAATACATGACTCAACCAGTATCAAAAGCTTAGGAAATTTTGCCTTAGATGATAAAAGAAGATTTAGGATATTAGCAGATCTAAAATGTCTGATTCCAGAACTGGGAGGTACCCCACCAGAAACGCTGTCTCCTTTGGCCTTCTGCATTTTTGGGGGGTGATTTACACCAGTAAATGATTTCATGATATACCCTGGATGGGTTATGGCAGGAAAACGGACAGTGAGAGATTCAGGTCAAAGATATCTTTTGATCTTAGCAATAAAGCATGTAAGAGGCCAACATTATGACAAAGCTCACCTGTTTATTACATCTAAATGCACAGTCAAATCTCAGAAGGATTTATTATTTTTTAACAAGTAGTTATCTCTAAATAATACTATATGGTTTTTGATGTTATTGCATTTAAAACATACATGGTGATTCAAAATGTCTGTCCTTTACGACACTGTCAGAGTTCTGTAATCATCTGCTCAAAGATGATTTTAGCATACCTTTACTAAAGGCTGTGTATAATTGTTTTTTTTTACTTGACAGAATGCAAATGTGGATATTGTCAATGTGGCAATGAAAAATAATATGTAAGTGTTTTCTAATTTACACCTTTTTTTGCTCATAATGTAAAATAGAGGAGGGTATTCATGGGGTTTGCGTGGTTTTTGAGGGTCATAAATGATCTGGGTTTTGTCCATTTAATATAACATTTTTAATTTTAGACTGTGAACTGACCTAAAATTGACAAAGGAGTGTTTTTTTTTTTTGGTGAAGACGGAGTCCTTCAGTTAAGCAAACATGGTTGAATAACTTCCACATTTCTTACACGTTTCAGAAATGGTAAAGCTTCCATCAAACACTTGTTAAAATGTCAAAACAGTAAAGTTTTCAATAACAGTGTAGATGCAGATTCTAAAGCTACACTGTCTATTTTTTTAGATGTTCTTTTTTAAAACTTCCTAAAACTTTTAAAACTGTTGAATGATCTTTGTACTTTCTTTCTATTATGGTTGCAAAAGGGTTACTGCATGAGTTTTTTCAACATTTTCAACATTGTGTTAAAATGCATAAAACTGACCACTTTATTTCTTTATTTGAAAATCTTTTTTTTCCATATAAAGTTCCTGTAAATTTTAGGAAAGTACTAAATAATATTGATAGGATTTTTTCCTTATTTTTTTTTTATTTGTTTTACCAAATCTTCTGATTTCCAACTTCAAGGTGAAGTGAGGTTTGTTTGCAGCTACATGTCAGAATGTGTGTTTTTGTGCTTATCTGCTTGTAATCAGGTCTCTGCTTCCATTCCCAAAGCTGACCCTAACAAGATGTGGCTGATAAGGCGGGCCTCTGGATGCATCTGTATTCTGGGCCTATTGTGTTCTAAGAGAAGGGATGAGTGTGGAAAAGAGAGAGGGGTAGGCGAGAGCAGAGGTGGGAGAGGGGTTAGTTTGCTCGAATCTCTGAGGGGCTGGCTAACCCCCCGCTCCCTTTTCCTGAAATGGAGATGTTATTACATTAGCAGCTAAAAGGGTTTATTCACAGTTAGTGCAGTTTAGGCATGCAAATGGAGGATTTCAGTGTGCTGTGTAGCCTGGAGGTATAGGACAGAAAGCACAGGAGATTTGCAAGGATTAGTTCCACAGGTTCCTTTTATTATGGTAAGAACCCTTCATGAATAAAGGGGGAGGGGAAAGGTGAGTTGAGGAGAAAGGATAGAAGGGAGGCAGTCAGGGAATTTAGATTGAGATTTTTTTTTTCTTAGCTACATTCGGCTGCATTGTAAGGAATCTAAATTAATTTTTGATTCCCTTATTCTCCCATAATCTGAGGTTAGAAAAAAACTGTCCCCCCCCCTATAAATGTTGGTAAACAATATGTAAACTCTTCAGCTGTAGACCCAGAGAGCTTTGTCTGTGAGCAGACGGGTATCACCATAAACCAAAATCCCACACTGAAATAAGTGATGGTTATGATGATGAAGCCTCTTGGCATATTTTACAGTGCACACTGCTCAGTGCACATGAAATGGAGGGTGGCGACCCATTCAGATCACTGATGTAGCAGGCGCATGTCTGAGGGACCAGGGTGCTGCAATCTGATATGCTTGAGTTGTAAAGTTAAAGCCTTCATTATCTCGGCACGAAGCGTAAGGTGTCACCTTCATTGGACCTGACACATGCACGCTTCCCTAACCGTGGGAGACCACACACACATGCATGCACACTGACACACCAAAATGCACACCAGTGTAAATACAACTCAAACTGTAGGAGACGGGGTTGAGAGATGAGGGGCTAGAGGAAGAGATGGACAGAGGAGCTGTGAATTAATGGCCGATGGGGTAAGCCAAGGTCGGCCCGGCTCTGCTTTGCCGTGCTGGTCAAGGTGATGGGTCCTGTCGGAGGGGAAAGGGACGGACAAATAGAGAGACAGAAGGCCGGTGGCAAATTACTCAGGTCTGTGGTTCTGCGGGGAGTATAGAGTGATGGTGGAGATGAAGGATTGATGGGACAGCGTGCGCTTCAATCAGACTTGATGCAATGTCATCTGTCCAATCATCAATTACCCAAACTTTCCTCTAACTTCTTTTCTTTTTTGCAGGTTATTTCAACCTTTAGAAAATATATTGAGATGCAGTTTAAAGTGCATCATTCTTAAGATATAAAAACATGACATTTGCAAACTTTTATTCAAAATTCCTTAAAAATAAGTGTTGCATTTAAATGCCGGTAAACACATTTTAGCGCATCAGGAACAGATACAAGCAATAGCCCAGCTCTCAAGAGAGGATATCATTAATAAATACAAACAAAAACAAGAAAAGTACTTGGAGAGCGCAGACCTCCGCCAAGCAGCTCATTCCCCGACATATTGTGACTTTCACTCTGGACCCAGATCATTACCAAAAGAATTCCTGATTCGGATCCTGATTTGGATCACAACCAAAAGTTAATGGATTGGTCCTTAGCCCACAACGCACCTTTGGTAAAAACTTTCAGCAAGTCAATAACTTTTTCTGTAAAGTTGCCAACAGACAAAGAAACACACCAAAGCTAAAGAAAACATAACCTCCTTTGTGGACGTAAAAATAGTTTCAATGTATTTTTTTTTAAGTATGAAATTATGAATTCACTTCAATAAAAAAAGCACGAAAGCATCAGTTATTAATACTGCTTTCATTCCTTTTTGCACTGCTGCTCATGCTTGCTGAAGTAGAGATGTTCTAGCAAACCCTGTTAGCAGGGTTTGCTTGTTAGCTGAGGTTACTTGTTAGCATTTGATCTTATGAATTGAGTTTGACTGGACTGAAATGTTGCTAGAACTGGATTAAATGTATTTAATATTTGTGGATGTAATTTAGACTTTTTAATTAGGCTGAAGTGAGTTGCTGTTATGTAATTAGGTTATCCTCTTTTAAATAACAAACGATTTAATTACCAAACCATTGAATTTGCACAGAAACAAAAAAATATATTTATTTCAACAAATATTTCAACCTGTCCTCTTCGTTACTTTGACAGAAAAATGAGATATTGAGCTTTTAAATTGTGCAAAGTAAATTATGCACCATGGGAAATATTCCATTTTCCTCTTCATTGTAAAGCAAATTTGACCTGACACAGTGACGTCAACCAGACCCACCATACTGTTTGCGTAAGCCTTCATAACAGTATAACATTTATTTAGTGTTAATTTGATTTTTTGACGTTAAACTGCTTTAGCTGCTTAATTAGTTGGTGTGAGCTGCCAAGGTGCAGCTGTGAAAATAAACAAATCTTTCATTCAAGACAGGGAAAAGTTTGGTACTTTTCTTTCACCCAGCTGGCAGACGGCGTGACGCAATAGGAGGGTGACGGAGCAGCACGTCAAAAGTCTTGCTTCATATATCCAGAAAAACTGTGGTCACTTTCCTCCCTAATTAAAAAGGATTTAAACTGCTTTTGCATTAAAATGCAACTTTTTTAAACCTTAGTGAGGCTTGATGCTGGTTGTTGGCCTCTGCATGTCCAGAAACAGCCCTTGAGGTGAAGTGGCCTGTTAAACTCTGTTTTCAACCCAACACATTGCATAAGAAAAGAAAGTGCGGGCCTCTGAATGAAAGGCTCTCTCCTCTCCACACCAACAGCCAGCCATCCATCTCTTCTGGCGGAGTGGCTCTTTAATTGTCCGCATTTGGATGCTTTAACACTTGTGCTGTTAACAACCATTAACCGTGAGTGTCCTCACACAACTGTGAAGGAGGTACAAAAGGGACAAGCACACAAACAGGCAATGGTTGTGGGAGACTCTCAAACAAGAATGAGTGTAATCAAACAATATCTTTTCGCGAGCCGTCTGTTAACGACACACTGGGACTCAGTGGGCAAATTTGTCCTGTGGCTTCATTCTGCAAATATTTCAAGTGTTGCATTATTAATGTGATCGGTAATTTATCAGAAAGTCTACTAGATAATAAAATATATATATATGACTGTACTGCTTCAAAAGTTTGAATTCTAGTAACCATCATTTGGAATGTTTAGATAAAAAACTGAAAGACTCATTATATAAAAAAAAATCTTCAATCGAACTTTAATTTGCAAGAAAAAAATCCGTTGATAAGTTGCAGTAACAGTGCTAGTAAAATCATAATAAATCTTATTTTTTATCCTATTCATCTTGTAAATGAGCTGTTTTAAACTAAACAATATCAGAATTTTAGTTCTTCTGTGTTTTCTGTAATTTAGCCTGTTATTTTTCACTAACTGCAGGAATGAAAAGAAAGATATATTAGTCTATTTTTCAAAGTTTAGCTAAAAAAAACCTGTACATAGTATAATTATAAATTATACCCTTTATTTGCTGAAAAAAATTAAAAGAATCATAAAAGAAAGATGGCAAACAAAGCATTAATGTCTCACTCTGTATAGTGCTGCTATCTTGTTCCTGCACCCATCATTTTTTCCCTTTGAGCATATTTTTAAGTGTGTGTATTGAACAAACACCCCCCTACCGCACAGCCCCTCTGCCTTGGGCCTGTGTCCACTCAAAACAATAGTGGAGCTGCTCCCCCTGCTGCTTGCAGGCCGAAACTGCCCCTGGGCCTTCCATCTCTCTCAGAGCTCTGCTTGTTTGTTTGTTGTTTGCATGTGCAGTTGGTGAGTTCACGCTCCTCCGTTCCCCACTTTTATGCAGTGGGCTCATTTTGCTGCATCCTGCCACAAACATGTATGTGACCTCACCTTCCATTCGCTCACCCCTGTACTGTTGAACAACAACAAACCGAGCATCTGCAAGCCATTGTTTGTGGTTGCTGACTTTTATTAAGCCCCTCTTCCTTTTTGTCTGTCGTCCAGCTGTAAAAGTCTGATGATCTTTTTGGGCCTTTCTTTTTTTTATTTTTTTTTACTTTGCATGATTGTAGTTTTATACACAACATTTATAACTCTCCCTTTTGGAAGGCACAGACTAAAGGATGAATCTTGCACAGATAAAAACAATCCATTTATTTCATAAGGCACAGGAGAAAGAAACTAATGAGCTAATTCAAATCTTAGATGGGGACAGGGGAAGAACATTTTTAAAAATTCCCTTTTTAAAGAGCTTTTCTTCTTTAGCCTCCCTCCCACCCCCAAACACACACACACACCGTTTCTCATTACACTATAGCACCAATTACCATTTGCATCTTATCAGCCATATGGTCACCTGTCATGTTCACATGACCAAGTGATCAAAGGCTGGGATTTTGCTTAATTGTTCCCTACTGTTAGGCTTCAGCCAGTAAGGACTCTGTTCACCCTTACTTCAGCACTCACTGTGTGAGTCTATGTGAATGAGTACGGGTTAAGGATCCCTATCCCTAGGATATTTACTTCTATACTTACTAGCCCTCTAAAGACCAATAAGTGTTATGGAGACCTAAAGTTCCGGCCATGATATAGATTAACAGTTATATATATATATAGTCACTAAAATCAATGCAGTGAATACAAAGGCATAATATGAGTAGAAATACAAAGGTGTGTGTTTTGGGGTGCGGGCAGTGTGATCCCACATCGCAGAAATATGGAGACAGTCTTTTTGTTTCGTCTGACTGCATCCTAATGCTGAATCAAAAAAAAAGATTTAAAATATCTATTTAACATATGAAATCCCTTATCCTATTCTATCCTAATATTTGATCTGTAAATTAATCTTGTTAATACAAGAATTGCATTCACTTTTTAAATGTCATAGAAAGCTGTGAACTGAAGTGATGAGAAAGTTATCAAAAATGTTAAAAATAACATCTGTTTTACATATAATTGCAAGAAGAATTATCTGTGAGGCCTTGTTTGGCAAAACCTATTTGACCTGGAAGCTTAAGGAAGCTGTGATGTTAAAAAGCCGTTTTCTTATGAAAACTGAATGAAACTTAGAAACTCAGCATTGTGATCCATTTAGAATTTGACTGGCGTTTCATGCTGAAAGTAAAGGAAAGTAGTTAGCCTTCAAAGAAGCTTCACCCTAGTTTATTTCTTTGTTCAAAGTAGTTGAGATATATTTTAAAATATCAAGAACATATAAATAAATCTTATGTACAAGTTAGAGCTGTTATGTCTAAAAAGAGCTGAATATCTTGCTGCTCTAGCATAAGAAAAAAATGTTGCCACCACCAGAGGCTTTTCAGCATTCTCACAAAAAATGATTAAAGAATTATTTCATTATGCTGTAAAGAACAGAAATACCTTATTTAAGCTGTGTATCTTCCAGGATTTACAGGCATGATGCAATGTTTGAAACATTTCCTAATGGTTCGCACAGCTTCTACAACACAAATCTGTTAACACCTAACGACCCCAAATTATTATAATCAGGTTGCTTTTATTTGTCTTTGTTTAGGGATTAATCCCCACTGTGTAGTAATTCTAAATGAAGTCCGGTTGTTGCATGATGCAGAGTGGAGGGATATTGGGCAGCATGCGGATGCTCCCTGGTAGTGCTGGGGTGTGAGTTTGATCCAAAAGCAGGGCTAAGAAGAGCGTCTATCAAGTAGTTTGTGGTTTGTGGAAGAGGGTTTAGTTGTAAAAAGGCTTTGGGAGATTCTTATTGATTGGGTTTTAATTTAGTCGAGAGCTTCCCTTCAGCCCAAACACCAAACTCCACCCATCCCCCCTCAATCCTTCCCTCCAAATCCCAACTGAACCCCACCCCTTCCTGTCCCAGTGATAGTGAGAGAGTTGAGAAGTCAGGGTGGTCCGCATGGCCGGTCAGAGCCAGCTGATGGGAGTAAACCAACTCAGCAGGCCTGTTGTTTGTGTTTGTTCTGTGTGTGTTTGTGTGTAACTGGGTGTCACTCAGTTGAATAGAAAAACCTTTAAATTGGTTCACATGTTTGGGAAACTTAATTGGCTTTTTTTCTTAAAAAAAAAACAAAACAAAAAAAACACTATCAATCATCTTATAGTTTCGCAGGTGATCAAAGTAGAACATTAAACTATGTCAAGCACATTATCAGCTGTAATAAAATGCATTATTACAGCAGTACCCTGCAAAAGTAATCAGACTACTTGAATGTTTCCACAATTCATAAAGATGGAAGAAATGAAAGTGGTTCTTGTGGAAAAGCCTTTCGCTCTGATTACCCTCGTGAATGTTTTTTTATGTCTTTTGTAGATGCTAAAAGTTTTAGCTCCTTTTATTTGCAAACAGTTTAAGCACAATCAGATTTTATGTCCACACAGGGTTCTCGGTCATTAACATGTTCTAAAAGAACTTGGTCTTGAGTATTCTATTGTTGCTATAAATGTTTATTTAAGAAATTGTTTCCCTAATTGTCAAGGTTTTTCAGTCTTTTTCAGGTTTTTTGCTATGTCTTAGCTAAAGAAAGGGGAGTTAAAGGTGAAACTCAGTGTTTCTCATTTAACTTTAACCATCCAAACCATCTTTGTGTAAGACGACCAGAACCACATGTGTTACACAGTTTTTAGCATTTGCATGTGTTAAAAATAAACCAAGTAGTGAGAGGAGCTCTCCAGATAGGATTTTTCTCCTTTCGAGAATGAATAAAGGGTGACAGAATAAAGATGGTTGCCACAGTCTTTAGGTTTTTGTTTGGTGATGCCCTATATTGTGTTGGTCTATCGCATACAATCCCAATAGAATTAATGGAAGTTTTAGTTCGTTATGTGTTAGAATATGGAAAAGCTCATTTTCCAAGACACCAATTGGTGCCTCTCTTATCTATCTTTAACAAGGGTAATGTGGTGAAACCCCTCAGCAAAAGAGTACAAAACAATTGTGGGCCTTTTAAAGATACAGTCCTCCCTCTTTTGTTTACTTTACCAATCTAATCCCAGACCTAATCTTTCACAAGTTTTCTTTTCTCCTTTTTAATTTGCAACCTCAAAGAGGACAGAGGTATAAGTCAAGCCTTAATTAAGTTAGTTATCTCTGCTGCTCTGAAAAAAGATAAAGTTCTCTCACCAGGACTGTTTCAAATTAACCTAATTGGATTTTTAGCAGAAACTCAGCAAATACTCAGGGTTAAACAAAGAGTGGGACATAAAGGAGGGGAGGGATCCAGGTGAACAGTGCTGCATGAACTAAGAATTAAAGGTCCTTCTTAAGGGTCACGTTCAAGGTTCTCTTCTCCGTTTTTTCTCAGCAACTGAAGAGAAAGCTGCAGTCTTGCTTCAAGGGGAGCTGACCTGGCCAGCAGCACTGAGAGACTGAGCAGGGGCCCCAGCCTCAGACTGAATGTAGCATAAGACTGAGAAGGAAAGGTGACCAGGGATATATGAATGTGCTTTAAGTGTTTTTAAGTACTTCAATCAGAGTTTCAAAATTTTTTCATAAAAATTTCCCTATGATTGGATTTGATTTAAATAATATGAATTTCCAGCAGTTAGTCTGATGTACTTGTACCTCTAGCAATTCATGAAATCTCTTTATGTAAACATAATTACTATTTCATTCTTATGCGTTCTTCTCCTATTAGTATAAAAAATAACTTTTTATATAAATCATAAATATCATTAATAGGCTGTTTTTGTCTCCACTAATATATGAATGCTATCAAATTAACACTTCCTAAATAAGCAGGGGTTGAATTAGGAATCCCAAATTCCCCACCAAGCAAAGGTGAGAAAATATTCCAGGGGGCAGTTTGATGATAACCAGGGATAAGGGGTAAATGATTCCCTTAGCCTAGTCTCTCAGGATGAACTAATTAGGTAACGGAAGAATTGAGACAAGCCATCCCATTGATAATTTACGTTACAGCCTCCTCAAGTAGAAGTGAAATTTGTGGAAGAGAAAGCTCAGATGAATAAAAAAGATTTTGATTAATAAAAAAACAAGTGTTAAGTGAAACTAGTCATGATGATTAAATGTAAATTATATTTCTTTAACACACCCTGTGAAGTTTTAAAAGTGAAATAGTCCATATTATTGCACTGGCTGTGTCAAAAATTAGGACCTATTGTTTGCTGCTGTGATGTAAAGATGAGTTAATTAAGCACATTGATTGGTGCTGAATTGATGTGGAGTGTGGATTTTTAATTAGTGCATGCTTGACTGTGTTAAAACTCTTGTGACTTATCTGAGTGGAGCCAAGTGGAACTGAGCATATCAGTACAAACAAAGCTTCGCGTACCTCAGACACAACCTGGACTGTCTATGCTTCTTGTCCTATGCTCTCTGTTCCAAAACCAAATTTACTGTCTCTTGACTAGCTATCTAGCTGAAAAATAGGCCACAGATTAGGTGGGGGTGGGTGGGCTGGGGATGTACTAATGACTTTAGAGAAGGACTTCTATCGGTGCAGATGTTTTTTTTATCCACATGTGGAAAAGTATCTTGTGTCCACCTGTGTATTTGGGTAACACTGTCAGTCCATTAGTTTGTGTGTTTGACGTCCATATGCCATCCACCTGTCATAATAGCCTGTTTGTCCAGCTGCAGTTGAAATGCTTGTTTTCCCTCTTAGAGCTCTTCTCTGTCCACATGGGACAGCCTGCAGCTAACTGGGCCCCTTAGTCACATACATCTGATGAACTCCAGCACAGGCTAAGGAACAGGGGTCCTCAAACTTCTCATGCATGGGTCCAAAACTGGTTTATATAGAAGGTCAAAGTTCTGAGGGGAAAAGTGATGATTGGTTCATTGTATTCTATTCTGTTCTACCTGGTTCTGTCAGGAAGGCCTTCTGGTGTAAATATTCTGCCAGGTCTGTGTGCAACCTGTAGTGAGACCTGAGTAAGAAGACAAAAGGACTCACATATATGCATACATTTAATAATATAGCAATATATATATATATATATATATATATATATCTATGTATATGGAGAGAGAGAGAGAGAGAGAGAGAGAGAGAGAGAGAGAGAGAGAGAGAGAGAC
>JAUZNJ010034838.1:0-12524 GCA_034780135.1 Jordanella pulchra | reverse complement strand
TTTTTAGATTTTGTGAATCTTTTTTTTTATATATATATATATATATATATATATAAAAAACAAAAAAAACACGTTTTTAAATGTCATCCCCCTACCCCGAGGCCTTTCTAATCCAAAGAGCATTTTGACTCGAAGCCCAGCTAAATAAAAACGATTTAGAGCTGCAGAAACTACAAGGCCTTAAAATAAAACATAATCTATTGTTTTAGTGAAATATTTGCAATAGAAAATCTGTTGACAATTTAAACAAGAAACGGCTTGTTTGCACCTTTAGTTTTTAAAATAAGGGCAAAACATGAAGGTTTCATAAGGAGTAAGTATTGATTTTGTTCTATAGAATATTATTTTAGAGGAAAAAAAAAATTAATCACACTGCTTTCAAGCTAAAAATTACAAAAAAAATAAGGATTTTAAAACAAATTCCTGATTCTTTAATGATATTGTCTATTAAATATGAATAAAAATAGTTTCTTATAAAAACTGCTGAAGCGTATACGAATGGTATTTGTAAAACAGCATTAGTTGCTTCTTTACTGTTTTCAGTCACCATTAAGAGCTGCAGGTTGCAGACTCCTGCTCTATATATTAATGACTGCAGGGTGTTTCTTCTCTTGTTAATTGACCTTTACTTTATGATCTCTCATCTTAATCATTGGTTCCATATTTTTTTTTAAGTTTATCTGGATGCCTAAATTTGTCTTTCACTGCAAAGTAAACCAAGCCAGAAGCTCCGAGTGAGTCGTTCAGACACGGATCCGACCCAAAGCTTAGCAGGTTTTTGACAAAGTCAGCCCACATGGAGCATCGATATGTTTCAATTGTTGTCCACCGACCTGAAAAATCAGTGCTGCTTTAAAGATGATTGCCTAGTTTCCAAACAGGAAGCCCAGAGAGCAGCCAGCATCTTTACTACTAAACAAAAAAAAACAAACATTTTTCTCTTACCTTCAGTTTATCAAACTTGTCATCAACATCCTGTAACCAGGACATGAACTGCCGGGCGTTGAATCGGTCCCTCACTGATGTTTTACCATCATCATTCTGCAGAAAGAAAAAACAAAAAAATCTAATTGAAATAAATAAAATAAAACAAAACTACAGTCTTCTACAGGAGCTTTTTCTCGGCTCACGCTGCTAACCTGGATGTCCTGAGGCATGTTGTACACTTCTGCATCCAGTAGGACAGTACAGGCGCTAAAAGGCAACGTCTGATTGGCTAGTGTTCTTGCAGCCCGGTAATGGACTCGGAGGACCTCCTGCTCATTTGAAACAATCAACTTTTCCTGAGAGAAACAAATACAGTAAAGAAAGGGTCAGGTCAATCATTTAAAGAAGCAGAAGTGCAATAAGGCCAGATGTGGATCCACGTACTCTTTCAATACTGTGCTGCAGCCGTAGCTTCATTCGGACAACCTCTTGCTGCTTGAACATTTCCTTCAGCGGCTCAGGAAGCGATGGAGGCGGAGTTATCTGTGGAAGACATTAGTATTATTTTACAGAAAATTAATCCGAGTCATTCTGGTGCTGTAGAAACTTAACAGATTCAGTGTAAAAAAACGAATGCTGTGCCTTGATAGAGTATGTGTACTTCACTGTTAGATTACAATCACAAACAGGTGTGTTGATTTTAAAGGACTGACCAAAATGTGGAGTATAACTGTGACATACAAAAAAAATAAATGAAAAAAAATCCAGAGGTAAGGACAGCATTGATATTCAGCCCCATGAATCAACAGACCTGATGGTTCTGTCTCATTTTTAGAAGGGCGGGTAATTTAACACGTCCATTCAGATTAATTAATAAGAAACATTTGAACGCGTTAAAAAAAACACAATTAATTGCATTTTATTCTTTTGTAAAATGTAAAATCCGAGGCTCAAGCTGCATCACAGTTTCTGGTCTACTGGTGATATTTAAACTGCAGCTCGACCTGAATCCCTCAGATCGGTATAAACATCTAAGCTACGGTGGAAGTGCCTCCACAGCCGCCATAATAAGCAGGAAGTTAGGAAGGAGCGAGGACCAGGAACATGGATCAAACAGTAGCTGCAGCAGGAAATGTTTGAATTGCAATAAATGCGGCATATTGAAAAGCAGCAGTTAAGAAATGCTTTATGCAGAGCTGAACTGTCATAGTTCTGTCAGTGTTAGAAATGAAGCTTTATCTTCAGTTTACAGTAAAAAATACAGTAAATACATTTTATAGTGAAGTAATGAAACTCTGGTAGGTAATATTGTATGCCTTGTTGCTGTATATATATATATATATATTTGTTTTTACAATATTTAGTTATAAATGTTAGTTTTAAGTTTAATGAAAATTCAGGGGTTGAATAACCTAATTATTTGATTAAAAAAAAGAAATATATGTGTTGATTTGCTCATGTGATTTTTTTTTATTCAAAAACTGGGGAGAAAAGGGTTTTTAAATTGAAAGATTGGTTAAGTTTGTCAATATTAGGTTTTCAATTAAAATGAGATTAATTAATTACAGACACTCTTAGTGACTTAAAAATCCCAATCACGTCCCACTACTAATTTTTATATCTCTTTCCAAATTTTTTAGTTAATTTGATTGTAGACGCTTATGAGACAGATTTATGTTTTGATTTAAATCATTTAACTCTATTGCAGAACAATTTTGCAGTCGTGTTGTGTTGGTTTATGAAGTAAATCTATAAAACCTACTGTAGTTTGTTGTACCATCATAATATGTGCAAACATGGTCAGAATCCTTCCTTTTTAAGGAATCAAGTGTGCAGTTTATTGTCAAATTAACCAGAAGTGTATTTAGAAACCAATGAGGTAAAAAACTGTCGCGTGGATTACAACAATCCGAGAATATAATCTGGACTCACTGTTGGTATGCAGAGTTTGCTGAGCGGGTTCCCATCCAGGAGGTAGGATCCATTGAAGGTGACGTATTCATCGTAATACTGCGGTGGTTGGGGCGTGACGTTGCACAGCACTTTGCGCTTCTCCTCGATCTTCTTGCGGATGTGCAGGAACTCGTAGTAGGGGTTGGCCCGCTCCGTCTGGTACGGCTCGATCTCCTCCAGCTTCACAGAGTCCACGATGGCTGCCAGAGACTGTTGGCACTTCTCCTTCTCCTGCTGGGCGGTGGAGCTCAGCGGGGAGTTGGACAGCTTGGGCATCTTCCTCTTGCGAGGATGAGGGACGTGGACGTCCACATCCTCGTACGCAGGGCGAACTTTGAGCTTGGCTCCGGAGGAATCAGAGTCTCTGGCTCCGGACTGCGGCGAGGAGCTCCCGGAGGAGTTGCTGCTGTCCGTCTGTGGACTCTGCTCTTCTGAAGCTGATGACTCAGTTTTTTCGTCTGCCGATGAGACCTCCATCGGCTCGGGGGGGATCTCAGTTTTAGGTCCAGAAGTTTCATCTGTGCTGCCTTCAAGGAAAGAGCTCTCTACTGCAGCAGCAGTGCTGCCCTCTGAGCTCTGCAGAGCGGCGGTCACCTCCTCCGCCTTGTGTTCAGGGGTTTCAGAGGACGTGGCGTCCTCCATTGGACCATCAGGACATGGTTCTAGGTCCTCAGTGGGAGGCTGCAATCTGTCTGGTTCATCTACTGGTTTGTCTTCTTCAGCCGCTGGGACGTCCTCTGGAGCAGAAGTAGGAATGTGCAAACTGGTGCTTGTTGGCGGACTCCTCGCCCCCTCAGCTGTTGGGTTTTCTGAAGCGGTGTCCGTGTCCTCCTGTGCAGGGGTCTCTATTGGTTCATCTTGATGGTCCGACACCTGCAGGCTGTTCCACCGGTTCTCTGTATTGGAAGATGGTATTGTCTCTGACTGAAGGGGGGCCGCTGTGTCCGTAAGCGCAGACTGTTCGTCAGATGTCGATGGCTGATCGGATTCTTTGCTCCCATGTTCTCCCTGCGAGGTTTCCGCTGGACAGGAGACGTCTTTCACCAGAGCGGGATCTGGGGAGGGAGGAGCCTTCTGCTCCGTCTGAGAGACATCGATCTTTGGAAGAGTCTGGTTTTTATTTGGAAGATCTCCAGCAGGGAGTCCTGCTGCGCTGCATCCCTCGTTTTCCGTCACGGGATCAGCTGATGGGTTTAGGCTTTGTTGACTGACGGGTTTCTCCTCAGGTTCGGAGCTCTCCGTTGTTTTGGCTTCCTCTGCCATGGTGCTGGTAAGGCCACACTTGGACGGATGCTCCAAGCCGTCGGTCTCGGCGGATGAGCTGGCGTCCTCCTCCAGAACGCTCTGGAGGTACTGGGGTTCATGCTTCCCCTGCAGCAGCGTCTGGGTACCTGGAGGAATGTCTGGAAGACTGTTGCAGTCTCTGTCGAGGACGGACGGCGACCTGGCAGCTTGGATGACGAGGGAAGACTGGAGAAACGCTTGCTGGGAGTCGAAGGTCTCCAGGTTCACGTCCGAGTCGTACTCTGTGTGTCTGGGAGTTAACGTTGTGGCCTGGTAGGACTCCTCGGAGCTCGCCACAGAGACTAAGGACACAGAGCGGGACATGAGGCCGGCACGGTCGCCCTCAGGCCGAGGCGATCTGCTGAGGCAGTTTTCTACCACAGAGATGACCTTGGCGCTGATGGCCGGGACGTTCTTTCCATCCAGAGACAGCGTCCTGTTGCCGTTTCCGTCTTTCAGGGGTTTCTCTCTGCCGTGGGCGTCGGATGCCTCCGAGCTCTTAGAGCGCGTCAGCTCCTTGTTCGCACCGAGTTCTGGTTTGGTTTTCTCTTTGGGTTTGGACTTCCCCGCGTCGCACAGAGGCCGCTGTTTGAGCCTCTCCCGTTCTTTCTGCTTGATTTTTTCCAAATGTTTCCGATGCCACAGCTCGATCTCCTGGTCTTTCATGCTGAGCATTCGCTCGAAGCTGGTCTGCATCAGGTCGTCGTTCACCAGACGTTTCTCCTTGGGCTTGGCGTCCCGGATGGCTGTGGGGGTTTTTGGTTTGCTCTTGTCTCCGTCTCCCTCGCCGGGCTTGGCTTTGTTGATGCGGAGCTGCTGGGAGCGGTCTTTGTGCCTGTCTTTATCCTTGTGTCTGTCATAGTCGCGCTCCCGCCGCTCTCGATCCTTCTCCGTCGTCTTCACGGCCTCTTCCTTGGATTTAGCAGGGAAGACCTTGCTGCTGTCAGACAGGCAGTTCCTCTTATCATCTAACTGTAACTTCAGGTTGGAGCTGGATGAAACGGCGCCATCTTTGATCTTCTCTTTCTTCTTCTTGTCGCAGTCCTTTTCTTTCAAGCGTTCAGACTTGCTGTGATCTGTGGATTTCTCAACAGGTTTCCCTCGTCTTTCACTGTTTGCTCGATCTTTTTCTTTATGATCTGCCGTGCTGTACTCCCTGTCCTGTCGCTCTTTGTCCGACCGTTTCTCGAGCTTCTCTTTATTTTTCCTGCCATCTTCATGCTTCTTTGCTGCAGATATAGATTTCAGTTTCTCGTTCTCTCTGTGGCTTCTGTCTCCAGGCGAGAGGTTAGAGACGGTTCCCGTCCTGTCTCTTTCCTTCCAGCGGTCCACTGAATTCTGTGGCTCTGCCCTGTCACTGTGCTCCACTTTGATCTTTTTCTCCTTGTCCAGATGTCTTTTCTCTATTTTATCCAGATCCTTTTCTTTTCCTGGAAGCCTCAGTTTGTCACGTGAGGCCTTTTCGGACGGCTCCAGCTGTTCCTGATCAGCTGTGACGGGTTTCTCCTCCATCTCCTCTTTCACGCCGCTGCTCTGCGGCGACTCCTCTGGACTCTGGCCCGGTCCGTGACAGTCCGCCTTGTCGTCATGCTCGCTGGGCTTGGAGTCCTTTACCTTCTCCTCTTTCCCCACGGTCTCTCTCCGCTCCTTCTTCACGGCCTTGTCTTTCTCCCGTTCTTCTCTCGGCTTCTTTTCTTTCACCCCAGAGTGCTTCTCCTTTGAGTTTCTCTCATCTTTGACAGGAGAAGAATCAGGCGCCTTCAGGACTGAGCTGACGTCCTCGCCGTCCTTTTTCGCCGTCAGAGGTTCGTCTGCGTCGTCGCTTTTAAAAAAGTTTTCCTTCCAGAACTCGCGGTCGAACTCCAGATTCCTGTGCCCGTCTTTCCTGGCCTCCTTTTGCCTGTGCCGGCTGCGCTCGGCTTTATACTCTCTCCTGTGTTTATCCTTCTCCTTGTGTTTGAGCTTATGCTTCTTCACCACTTTTCCGTCCAGGTCCGTCTTCCATAAGACCCCGTCGCCGGCCTCCATGCTGTTTCCTATGACGCTGTCCTTGCAGGGGCTGGCGTGGCCGTCGTCTCCATCCATGCTGGAGTCCTTCTGCTGATGCTTGCTCTTTTCCCTGTGCTTGCAGCCCTTGGTGCTGGAGCTTTCGCTGCAGTAATCTGCATCGGGGTAGTGGTTGAATGAGCCGTCGCTGATGGACACCTTGGGGTTTTCCTGTTTGAGCGGACACTGCTTGTCTGCCAGGCTGTGATTCAGTTTTGGGGATTTAATGGAGGACAGATGGAAGAGGTGGACGGAGGAGTCATCTTTAGGACTGAAAGACATCTTGAAGGAGTCCTCCTCCCGCCCCTTTTCGTTGCTCTCCGACACAGTTGCAAGTGAGAGGACTAAAGTTTTGCTGTTCTCCTTCCCGTCCTCCTCGTTCTCCTTGTTTTTGTTCTGGCTCTTGCTCTTCTTCTTTACTTTGCCCTTTTCCTTTTGCTCGACATTGTCCTTTTTCAACCTCGTGTCCATTTTGTGGTTCTCTGAGCTCTGGGAGCAGGTGGGGGAGTTTCTTTTCTCCAACAGGCTCTCCATCTCGTCGCTGGAGGTGTCGGAGCTGCACTGGACCCGGGAGCTCTTGGTTTTTTTGGACTTGGTAGAAGAGTCGCCCTTGTTGCTTGGCTTTCCCGCCACATGATTTCTCTCTTTGTCCTCCTTCTCCCGCTGCCTCAGCTCCCTCCTGGGGATGTGCCGGTCATTCAGGGCTTTGCTCAGGTCCTCCTCTTCTTCCTCGTCTTTGAATTCATACTCGTCCATGCCTAGCACGGACGACATCGCCTTCGTGGTCGGTTTGCCGTCAGATTCCTTTTCGGTGTCAGAGTCCTCCATGTTTTCGTCTATGCTGGACGGATTGACGGATGGAGGGTCTTCAGATTCTGCAGGGAGAGACAGGTTACAAACAAAGGTTACTAATGCAGCATTAAAAACGGGACATTAACTAAGAAATGTTTGGCGACGGACAATCGAGGGAGGAGCTGATTAAATGGTTCTCTAGTCATGGATGCTCCTAACAAGTCAGATGAGCCACAAATACTCCTGGTAAAGAAGCTGGCTCTAATGTACTGATGGAAAGTTTAGTTAAAGGAAACTGTTTAGCACTAAACGACAACCCTGAGGATGAAAGAAAAGATTATTTAAATTCTGTCAAGATTCACCGGAGCTTTAGCTGGATTCTGAGACACGATGGCGGATCAACACCAAGAGTCAACATGACTTACCAAATAAAAACTAAAAAACTAAAACAAACAAACACTGAGCTCCAGGAGTTTTTGATTCTGTGACCTCGTTTCTCACATAAAACACGACAAACTTTATTCTGAAGGATTTTGGACGTAGACTGACAGTCCAGCCTCAGTAGGATGCTTCTGATTTTATCTTTGGTTAGGAAATGACTTCAATCAAGGAAAGCCTTCAGAGGCCTGCAGTCACCGTGGGTCATGTTTTCCTAGCAGATAAACGTAAATTCACATTTCTATATTCAAATTATTTTTAGTGAAACCGCATCTCGTTTTTAATTAACCTATTATCATGATTACAGATAAAAAACTTTTAATATAGGACTTTTTGCAAGGGAATCTATAGAGGTTTCACTTTTCAAACTGAATTTCTGAAATTGAAATTAACAACACATTCGATGATGAAAACAATTTAGATTCTCTCCAGGAAATGCCCAATGGCCCAACAATCCAAATCTGTAAACATTTCTCAGAATAAGTTAAACTTAACTTGAGCAGGTAAATAAAATTATCTTCCACTATAAGTAGTATTTTTGCCTTAAAACAAGATCAATATGAAGCACTTAAAATATAATACTGGAGCTTTTTTTTTTATTTCTAAACATTTATATGTGAATCATATTCTATTGGCAAAGCTTAAATCGAGGGAAAATACACTGAATCGTAAAACACTGGACTTGCATTTAATTGCAGTTCAATTCATTTTTTGCTGCCCACCTGAGGAGCTGTCGTCTTGTTCCGACAGAGGCGCTTCTCCTTTCAACAGCTGCTCCAGCTCCTGAGAGTCGGCCACGTCCACTGGCCGCTCCCCGCGCTTGTTGGCTTGGAAAGCGTTACCTCCGTGACGGAGGAGGAGTTTCACAATCTGCGGCGAAGGAAGATGTAAGAAATCACAACATAATACGAAGACTCGTTAATACAAACTCCTCAGGATGTCTTACATCTTTGTGGCCGCTGCTGGAGGCGTCATGAAGCGGCGTGTCGTCATCCAGACCCTGCGTGTTAACCTCTGCACCGGCGGCAATCAAAACCTTCGCCACGTCGTAGTAACCCAGATTACAGGCTTCGTGAAGCGGAGTCCAACCTGTGGGGGGGGGGGCATCAGACCACTTAGAACTAAAAGCTGCCATTTATTCACAGTTGAACCCCGCCATCTTCCTCCACTAACATCTGCTGACTGTTATCTCTCTGAGAGGCGACACATTTTTTATCTGCAGCTGCAGCACAGCTTCACGTCATTAGCAGCCATACAGACGTAATGATGGCGTTAAATGATTACCTCCTGCAGCAGCGTACCTGCAAAGTCTTTGACATTGACATCGGCTCCCAGGCTAATGAGCTCTTTAACTTGCTTGGCGTCTCCACGGATGGCTGCCATGTGAAGGGGGGTCTCCCCGCGCTCGTTCCTCTTGTTGACTTTGTCCTTCTGTCGGGACGAGGCGCTGCTGGGGACCTTCTTCTGCACGGGCGTCGTCTGCGAGGGGTGGCTGGGCGTGGAGTCTGGACACAGGAAAAGGATGAAGGCTTTAGCTGATGGTGTTTTATAGGTAGTGCTAAATAATAGGGCTTCATATCCTAAAGTCCTGTTAAAAATCAAAATAAAAACAACATTGTTTAATGAGAGAATAGAAAGAAGAGCTTAAATAGTTGGAAACTGTAAATGAGAGGAACTTCCTTTAAACAAGAACCCAAAGAATGACTTCAGCAACTGGCATTATAAGCTGAAACCGGATGCTCACATGTGATGTACACAAAGATGGAGATGAATGAGACCAAACTGTTTTTGGTCCATTCTAGGCAAGACCAGATCAATTATACAATTCTTTGACAATACATTTTTTCAAACAAAACCTCTGACATTGAAATATGTCTGAAGTTTACATGCAGTTCTTAATTACTCAGAACTGTCCTTTAAAACTTGGACCCTTTCCTGAGGCAGGAGATTCAAAAACTCATTTTCTTAACCTGAGCCATCACACAATTAAACAGCAGTTTTAAAATGAACAGTGGTTTGACGTTGCTTGTTTTTGTGGCGTTTGTGAGACGATGCGACTGTATTCCTGTTTTATGTTTTTACCCTTCAACACCAAATTTCCCCCAGGTGGCAATGAAAGTAAAGTTAAACATTATTTGTCTCCATCAAACAGATTCTTGGAATAGTTTGCAGACATTTTGACACATTCCTTCAAAAACAGGTGTAATGGAGTCGGGTTTGTTTTGCTAATGATCTTTTTCTTCATCTGTTCTCTAGCAGGATTAAAAACCTTCTGAAGACACTAAACTTGTAACTTCCAGGTCTAACTATGAAAACAATTGAGACGCTGTCATAAAATGAAACAGGCTCCTATTGGAATCTGATAGCAGACAGTCAGAGTTATTGATAAAGCCATATTCACCACACTAGAATAAATCATAGAGAATCAAAATATGTCCGATCACGTAAGCGTCACGTCTGTTTTGTTGCCTGACAACATTTTTTAGCTTGAAGCTGAGACTGCCAAAAAGCAGCGCTGTAGCTCACATGATGCATTCAGGAACAAATGAATTGACCTGAAAAAATCATTGAAAAGCTCTCAAATTAAACCAATATTTTGTTCAAACATTACAGGACCTTGTTTTTTTTTTTTTAATCTGTTTTTTATTTTCATGTCACTGTAGCTCAGTGCTTGTTGGTAAACAAGCGCAATGTCTCTGTTTGGTTCATGGATGTCAGCCGATGCCCATGAACTAGAGATGCACCGAACCGACACCTGGATCGGATATCTGCTCTGATACTGAATGATTAGCTGGATTAGATATCGATGATTTGATCTCAGGCAATCCAATGCAGTGCACTTTGCATCTAAGTGTTTTCTTCTTTTGCTGCTTTTTTGCTATCAAATAATATAAAGTACTTTTAATTCTGCATAATTTGTTACCTTTTTTAAACAATGTTTACGTCCAGGCTAAAGCTTCAAATATGGTTCATTCTTTCAACAGTTGAATCGGATCGGTATCGGCCGATGCGCTCAGTCCAGGTATCGGTATCAGACTGGATCAGAAAAATCGGAATCAGTGCATCTCTACCTCAGCCTCAGATGTTTTCCTGCATACGAATGCATGGACCAATGAATGCAGGAATTAACTGATGGATAGAGGGTAAACAGACCGATGGACAGAGAAACAGCTCGATGGATGGCTGGATGCATGAACAACTCTTACAGAGAGTATTTTGAAATAATATCTAGGAACATTGTTTTATTCGCACTCATCCAAACCTGGAAGAAACCTTAAATCTAAAGCCAGACTTTTCCAGCAACCCTGTGACTAAGACATCAAGAGAATCATCGAGAGCTTTTTCTGGGAACTCGCAAACATGTTTCAGGAAATGACTGTTGAACAAATGATTCACAGACTCAAAAGATGTTCAGAGGAATGAATCATGTCAAAGTAAACATGGGTCAGGATGAAGAAAAGGCAGATCCACAGACCTGGACTGTTGGCGGTCATCTGCATGAGAAGAGCCATCTGTTTGCGCTCGGACAGCGGATACCCGAACAAGAGGTTAGAAGACTGGGACTTCCTGCTCCCTGGTTCCTTCTTCACCTTCTTCTTATCCGGTCCATCCTTATCTGCAACAGAGTCAAGAAATATCTTTAAAACATGTCCAGAGAGTAAGCTTTCTAACACAACAGAAACTTTAGTACGAAAGTGACACGTTTCCCTCCTCCTTGTATCTGTTAGGCACGCTGAGAAACAGATGACAAGCGTGAGGTTTGAAAAATAAGAGCAAACGAAAAACAACAGAAAACAGGCATTCCATTCAGCCAGCCAAGCGTCGACGGCGCTCCTTAGGACTTGTGCAGCCCGTCTCCATGCGCTCTGGGTCGGATGCCCCCCTCCCTCCCATTCTCCAATCGGACGACTGTTGCTAGACACAGACATGCTGAGCTGTAATTGGGGCAGATGCAAGGCGAAAACACACACGTGCATGTGTGCGCGTGTGTTTACAGCGGAGCGGCAGCAGCAGCAGAGTTCTGACGTGACTGGAAGAGGACAGCAGGGAGGGGCGGGGGGGCTGAGGTCTGGGCTGCAGCATTTACCTGCGTATATCCTGCAGGGGGGCACTAATCTCTCTCCCCAGGTCTCACTCGACTGGCCTGGGTCTGAGTCATCTAAGCAAAGCAGAGAGGAAGGGTGAGGGAGGGGGGGAGAGCAGGGGTAGAAGGGTGGGAAAGCACTGCATTAACGCCCATGCTCTCACACCCTCCTCGTTCCACATGTAGTCAAACACAGACAGGCACAGCGGCACGCTGCGGATTATGAGTCATGGCAACACAGGAGGCTAGAGGAGGAGATCCAATCAGGCGGTCATTTACTCCGCTTCCTCCAGCAGCTGCTTAGAAAGAAGGAAAAAAAAAAAAAAAAAAAACTGCTGGAGGGAAAAGCCACCCTCAAAGCTAGTTTACCTCCAAAGCCTCTGCAACACATAAATTACATTGAAATGAAAGGTTTTATTCTGAGGACCACACAATGAAAATCACGATGTAGGTCGCTGCTCTACAGAGGAGATGAAGGCTCACTGGAAAAACCTAAGACGCATGTAAACATGCGCTTTACTTATTCACTGTAGCGACAGCTACACTATACACAACCTGCTTTTATTTAAGTTCAGATCTGAATTAAACTGAAATTAATGCTTCAAACTGGAAGATGGGAAAAGAAACGAGTTTACACGACTACGATGATGAAATTAGGACGGTGACATTTAAGGCAGCCTTAAAATTCTTCAACCTTCAGCAGGAACCAACCAGCATCACTGGTTGTTCTGACATGATGTTTTCCCTTTTTTGGCTGAATGATATGGGCCAAAAAAATGCATCACATTAGGTTTCCTAAATTTAGTTAGTATTAAAATAAATTCAATATCAGTATATACAAAACAAAGCCCCAATAGGACCGCAAAGAACGCCGGAACAAAATTAGGACAGTTTTGATAAAACTCCTACAGTATAACATTTTTTAAATAAAATATTTGCTTTAAAAACAAAATGCATTCAACTACATGAAATCTGGAAAGTCAGTCACTGACAAATTTAT
>JAUZNJ010034837.1:0-12524 GCA_034780135.1 Jordanella pulchra | reverse complement strand
ATCTATCTAGCAGCAGAAGCTAGCTTAACATTTAGCCTTATCTATCTAGCAGCAGAAGCTAGCTTAACATTTAGCCTTATCTATCTAGCAGCAGAAGCTAGCTTTACATTTAGCCTTATCTATCTAGCAGTTAAAGCTACCTTAACATTTAGCCTTACCTATATAGCAGAAAAAGCTAGCTTAACATTTAGCCTTATCTATCTAGCAGCAGAAGCTAGCTTAACATTTAGCCTTATCTATCTAGCAGCAGAAGCTAGCTTAACATTTAGCCTTATCTATCTAGCAGCAGAAGCTAGCTTAACATTTAGCCTTATCTATCTAGCAGCAGAAGCTAGCTTAACATTTAGCCTTATCTATCTAGCAGCAGAAGCTAGCTTAACATTTAGCCTAATCTATCTAGCAGCAGAAGCTAGCTTAACATTTAGCCTAATCTATCTAGCAGCAAAAGCTAGCTTAACATTTAGCCTTATCTATCTAGCAGCAGAAGCTAGCTTAACATTTAGCCTTATCTATCTAGTGGCAGAAGCTAAGTTAACATTTGGCCTTAAATCTAGCCAGAGGTTAATGCCCCTCTGAGTTGTCTGAACACAGATATACCAAAGCAAGAAAAACAATTTTTTTTTATTTCATAATTTATGAAATGAAGAAACACAAAGGAAAAAGCTTGTGAAACATGCATGGCAACACCCCCCCACACACACACCTTTGTATTTCTATTTTATTTACTTTAGCTCTGAACCCCAGAACCAATTTCATTACCTTCCTAACCCCAAGCCCAACCTACAGTTAAATGCACCACACCTCTAAACTGTCTCCCTAACATTAAAAATGGGGGTCCACTAGATTAGCACCAGCCTTTGGTCCCAACAAGGTCATTCGGTCTTCAAAAGGTTAGTTGGTATACCAAAAACAGTCCTAAGTACGTAGCATAAACAACACACACACACACACGCGCGCGCCTGTTTGTACACTATAACTGATAATGATGATTGACATAACAAGCTTTCGGAAATGATCTTATCGGCTGTCATTGTCCCTTTTAAAATGTTATAGTCAGGGAGGATTTAATCAGTTTTTCGAGGACAGCTCTTCAGTTTGAACTTGTTTTATTCGAGTACAACTTACAGCATGAAATCAATAGTCTGTTTTATAACAACTTGAATTAGACCTGAAGGATTTTAGAGGCTGGCAGAGACCTGACATTATGACTCCTGAACTGAAGGAGGCTCTGCTTTCTTTTGAACAACATTTAATAACTATATTTAAAAACAATCTGCAACAAGCACAATCTGACCTACAGCTTTGTACCCATTAATCAATGCAAATCTAAGCACCTTCTCCTACTAAACAATAAGGGAAATTATGTCTGAAGAACTACCAGAGAGGGGAGTGCCGAGGCATAAAGCAGAGTCCTGGGGGCTTTTTAAGCTATGTCTTCGCAATGACTTTATTGTCAAGAAACTTCTCGTCAGCCTACTTTGCTCCATCTCAGAGTGTTGTGTTGCTGTGCCTCTTTCCCTCAGCATGCTGTAAGTGTACTACAGCTCTGGGGAATGCCAGCACCATGTCAAGGAAAGGAGTAAGACAGTGAGAGAAGAAGAGGAGGAGGAAAGGCTCTGGTAAAATGTTAATGTTCCTGTCCTGTTCAATATCCGTATCTTTGGTCAGGGGATTGCTGCCGCCTTTCCTTCGTTGCCCTGTTGTAAGAATACATGAAGTAGCAGGAGGTACCACATGTGGATCAGAGACAACTTTGTCCACTGCCTTTCGTGAGCGAACAAATCCACACCATCCCACACACTGAAAGCATAAACATTTCATGTTTGGTTAGTAACCATGCATGAGGAATTCCCCCTCCCAGTTGGTGTTTGATGTTTTTATTGCCTCCATGTTGGAGTGCATTGTGCAGGGTGAGCATCCTCACACTCCCCCAACAAAAACTCTCCTTTCTTTGTAAGAGATCAGTCTACCTGAGGGTGATTCATAAGTTTTCAGGCCACTAGCAAAGTCCTCTAACATTGGGGGGGGGGGGCTGAGGGATTATGTGTCTGGTTTACTGGAGTGAGAAGGGGTGATCTAGATGAGAGTGCATCCTGTGACTGTATGAGGTAGAGGAGGGAGGTGTCGGGTAATGTCTGGCAGATGACAGATCAGTGAATTATTTCTCTCTGCCCACAAGGCAAAAGAAATGGTGGTGCGGTGGTCACATCTTCAGAACACTTACGGTCTTTATCCCACTCCTCTCCCCCCATCCTGATCACCACAGAGGAGGCTATTCAGCAGCACCCCCCACCCCAGCGCCTCCTGCCTCTCCCCACTCACAGAGACATAACCGTCCCCTCTCCAACCATCTTGCTCTTTCTTGAGAGATGCTCTGAAAACACATTTTGCAGTGGTGCAAAGATAATAGGAGGGGTGAAGACAAAGGCCGGCCTGCTTTGGATGAGGCGTCTTTTCTGTCACTTGCCACAAAAGCGGTCAATTCAGTGCCTCGCCCCACAACAGCATCATAAGGTCATTATGCCCCCCCCTATGGTTTTCCCACCCACTGACCAAAAAAACCTGTGTTTATGTGCCAAAACCGCACATGGACAACTACTAAACACACCGATCACTGCTCCCAGACAAGCCAGTCAAACAAAAGTCTCCCATAACACTTGAATCAAGTTTTGAACAGAAACGGTGCTGGTGAAACGGTGCAGCACAAAAGAGATTTTCACCCTAAGCCCACATGTCTGATGGCTTTCAGACTCTTAACTCTTTCCCAAGACAGTTGTTTAGCGTGCATACACGTCTGTGTTTATGTGTGTGTTGGTAGGCTGAGTGGGAGGGAGGGGGCACTGACAAGGGGTGGCTGAAAAAGGGCAGTCAACAAAACTCAATTGTCCTCATACTGGTGGTAATTGCATTTGATTAAAATAATGACAGGG
Source organism: Jordanella pulchra (assembly GCA_034780135.1). Classification (NCBI taxonomy): domain Eukaryota; kingdom Metazoa; phylum Chordata; class Actinopteri; order Cyprinodontiformes; family Cyprinodontidae; genus Jordanella; species Jordanella pulchra. The sequence continues at coordinate 9,594 of JAUZNJ010034837.1, read as the reverse complement.
TGTCGAGGCTGAAAGAGGGGTCCTTGGGTGGGAGTGCTGAAAGCCTAACATTGAAGCAGAGGGACAGGAAGAAAGCAGGATAAGAGGGCTCTGCATGGTTGCTTATCAAGGACCTTAAAGTGGTACTCACCTGGAAGGACACACAAGCACAGAAGTATCGTGTAACACCACATGGAAAAAAGAGCAGAGGAAAAATTTAGTTGGTTTGATCAAAAATTGTGTGTTGATAACAAACAAAAAGGTATAATGAAGGTATGGTTACAGTCCGTCTCTTGTTAGCATTAGCCTGGTATGTTTTATACTAATCCAGAAGTTTGACATTAAAACACATTTAGAAATGAGCCATCTAGGTATTTATATTAATGGATGCGCAGATTAATGACAGAGAGTTTGAACCGTAATCTGCTATTTACATCAAACACTCAGACAGAGAGATACCAGTTGGTACACCCACATCAAAGCTGTTTTAACCAACATTTATCATGTTTCACCAACGATCTCAGAGGGTTCATGGACAAATAACAAAACCAAAGTGAAAAATTAAGTCAAACTACTGGTCACTCATCTGAAGTTTAACACAGCCTTGGGTTTGAATGTGTCAGTGAAAAGTCAGTGTAATACTCCAAGGCACCAACTGGTGACCAGAGTTTTATTGGTACCAAGTCGTGATCAACTGGTTAGATATGAAACACTCCAGCATTTCTCAACCTAGTGAACAAAACAGACCTGAGAATCTTCCTCCTGGAAGCAGTTAGCTGTTAGCTGATCTCAGTTAAGGACAATGACTGGGAATAAAGTCAGGAGATGCACAGATATGCATGAAGCTAACGGCTACATGTTGACATAAATGTAGAAATGTTCCTTCAGGCTATCTATGTCTATTTCCCATCAAGATAAAGCAGTGACTAAATCGACAAACATTTGAAAACTCTTCCCAGAGTTGGAAAGTTCCTCCCCCTGCAGCCGCCCTATGTGGATAGTCCCATCTCTACAACTAGCTGCAAACTGTCGGGTTTGAGGTTACCAGTTGACATAGACCTCACCTCTCCCTTAGCCTGACTGCCCTCACTAAACAACAAAGGCTGATGTCAGGGCTGTAGCTTTGTTTCAGAAGATATTCAAGGGTTTGTGGATTTTACATCAACAAATTTTATCTCTCTGTAGTCGGTTCAAATCAACAAACGCCTCTTTTCTTTCCCCCTTGTGTTCATTGTTTATAGCCCGCTCTTCTCCCTGTGTGACTGCGTCATCACATCACTCCCCGGGGTGGTGCAAGTATTACTACACCTACTACACCAGAAACCCCATTCAGCTTTGGGTTGATGTGATGACACCCGAAAAAAAACCTTGAACGAACCATAACAAGATTGTAACTGGCCTGCATCTCTATGTTCCTATTTAAAGGCAGTCCTTGGGTCCAGTTCAGATCATTGAAAGCTGCCAGTAAATACTTGATGTTTTTCAGCAACTTTAGTGGTTGACAGACCTCATAATATCGCTTTCTCTGTCCAACCGATCAGAGTCCACAGCGCCTTCAGGCAGTACTCTGGAACACAGGGCATTATGAACCTCCACACTTAGTGAGCGTGTCCTTTGCCATGACCCTCAGAGAACTTGGCACTGTTAAACAAGCTCTGCTTTTGATGTGAGCTGGAGCCACAGAGAAAGAAACGGTCAGAAGCTTTTACAGGCGCTCCAAAGGCACAAAGTATCCTTCCTCTCTGTGAAAGCAGTGCTGGGGGTAAGAAACGGGCGGCGGGTGAAAAGAACAGAGAAAAAATGTGCCAGAGTTGTGTGCTACGAAAAGAAAAAACAATCTAATAGCCAGTAGGGATGTCAGCAGCCTGAGAATGGAGGATGTCTAAGCCGGGCTCAGACTCTCATCTCCTCACACGGCCTCGCTCCCTCTACGCATTTATCCCTTACACCTTCACAGGAAGTTCAGTCTGGCCCTAAAGCAACGCCATCCCCTCAGTGCACTCCCTCCTCCAACACGTCTAGAGCAGTGGCGCACAGAGAGGAGACAGTGAGGGCGTTATGCATAAAGGGTCACAGAGATGTCAATGAGTCTATGAAGAGTTGTTATGTACAGCTCATTCACATGGACAAATGTTATCCTCCACAGGAATCGATATTTAACCATGTTACTCCATGCACGCAGAAAATACTGGATGCTGTCATTATAGTTGGATAAATACCAATAAATACATCCTTTATTATCACATTGAATGGAAATTCTGGAAATAGTATATAAAGCAAAGAGGAAAACATGTCTAAATGCAGAGAAATTAAAACTATTGATCCTGTTGGAAGCAGTGCGAGTTTCAGTGGGAGGAAGGATCTGTGATAACGTCATTTATGATCCTTAGGAGCAGCAGTCTGTCACTAAAGAAGCTCTGCAACGGCTTCATGCATGACGAAGAAGACATTGTCCATCAGTGATGTCACTTTGTCCTCAGTCCAGTGGAAGGACCTGGCTCTCCTGCTGGGCCTACATGGCCTCCTTCTCTCAGTGACAGATAAGCTGCTGCTTCAACAAACTATGCCACAGAATAAAACAGATGCCATCATCTCCAAAAGAGTCTGGTCCAAACCTTCTAGTAAAGAGCATCAGCAATGATACTCCCAAACTATCCCGCAGACATGCAGAGAAATCAAAGAAGGTGATCCTCATAGTGCTTGGAGGAATCTCTATGTGGGTCAGAGTTCAGGCAGGACGCAGATGACGGCACCATTATCATCATTGCTGAATACCACAGTGATATGTTAGCAGGAGTGGATGCAACAAAGATCCCAACAGGTGGTCCGGAGGTTCTTCATTAGATGCCCAACCAGTGCCAAAAGCTGCTCAGGTCCTTCTGAAGTGGTCTAAGGCACTGGTACCAGGAGGTCTTCCTGTGTGGTACCACTTACGAACTGTTCTTAAGCTCCAAAGTCCTTTCTACAGAGAGTCTCTGATAGTTTCATGCCCACAGTGACAGTATGCCTCTCTTCTTACCTCTATCCCTGGTTGTGTCCCCAGTTCTAATCACAACTGTCCATGTTTATATGCTGTCAAGGCCCAACAGACATGAGAACTCATGCTAGTTCATCTTACAGGTTTAGCCATTGAGTCCTCTTGCAAATTGAAACAGGCCGATGGAATTTTATTTGGGGCTCTTGTTAGGAGGCTTTTCAGGTTTCTCTTTGGCAAATTAAATTGTGTGCAAACTGAGCTGACCAGAACTCGCAAACTTTGTGTGTGTGTGTGTACCTTCATGAACATGCAGATTATATTCTAATGAGTAAACTGGGTAGATTTAGTGTGAGAGAAGCACCTGCAAGTGTAAATATTTAGTATCTGCACAGGGATTCATCAAACCTGAAACTGATTGTTGGTCTAGGTTTTTGTGTGTCTACCTTTACAAAGCTTAAAGTCAGATGCAAATTCACTAAAAATGTTCATTGCAGCCACGAAGAAGGAGCATTGGTACAAAGACAGACGATGGAGAGTCTGTAGGGAAGTTAATATATCTAGAAAACATATCAGAAACAACTAAAGTAGAATAATATTAGTGGGGAAATCACATCTGTACAGACCAGCACAAGCTGCAGAAAGCAATTCTTTTACAAGGTAAACCAAACCTTAAACCAGGCTGAGGAGAACATCTTGAGCGTTGAGTCGGAGGAATCGTCCCCCAGTGTTCGCTTACCGGCTCTGGCTAAAACACAGTTACGTTGACTAGCAGTATTTTGGGTCAGGCGGGTGTTAAGGGGAGTTGGTTGAGGTAAATCTAGCTGTTTAGAGCGTAATCTGCAGCAAATCTGACAGAGACTACCTCTGCCTGGGATGTAGGGGAGCATAATCAATATCAATCACTATTAAATAATTACTGTTACTCTTCTCTTACTCTTACTTCTTTTTTAATGTCTCGCCAACATTCTTTAAATTGGAGGGAGTTAACCTGGTTATCCTGCTCGGACGTTAATTGCTGATTACAAACAACACACTCACTTTTTGCACACACCTTTTATTGCCCACAGAAATTCCTATTTGGATCCTTTGAAGATCAGGCCTCTTTTCTCAGTAAGCATCAGTACAAAGACTGGAAATAATAAAGTACAGAAAACCAATAAACCAAAATTGAAATGTAATGTTGATGACAGTTGCACCATCCAATGGCTAGATCTGTTGGGTCTTTTATTTCAAAAGCATTTAGTAAACCGAGTTGGTCTCCAGCATCAAATTTGAATCCCACATCATGTCCTTGGGATGAAACCAGGAGATCTGACCCAAATGTTCTGCTGAAGAGTCAGAAAAGCTGCACAGTATAATCCATCAGGATAACAGGGAATAGAACCAGATGCTGGATTTAAACTTAAGGAGGTCGCAACTTATAAACTCCCATTACTGTGGATCAGCGACTATTTCTTATTAATCACCTCAAACAGAAACAAACCAAACTCTACTAATTGTTTGCTTTCAGTTTATTCACATCGGTAGGACTGATGACATTATATCATGCTGATAGGAAAGTAGCAAGATGTGTGTTTATCAGAAAGGTTTTTTTGTAATTTGATTAGACAGAAGAAAAGAAAGAGGAAAAGAGACGACTGTAAGTGAATGAAAGAGACAGGATGGAAAATTGCATTTAAGAAGTCTGCTGCTTTACGGAAATATATTTTCAAGGCTTTTTATCCAAACAGATGATGTGTTGTGTGAGATGACAGAGGCTTTAAATTGGATTATGATTTGGACCAAACACTGGGGGCACCTTCAGACAGATGAACCCAACACTAATGGGAGACTGTGGTGAGTTAGTGAAGCCAGGTTAGTGAAGATGGTTAGTGAAGTTAGTGACAAGCAAGTAGACTGAAAGTGACAATATGAGCTCTGCCGTCCAGCTGGACTGAGATCAACAGAAGCCAAACTTTAAGTCTGTGTTCAACTTTAAAACACAGCAGGGCTTTAAAATGGTTCTTAGAAATAAATAAATGTAGATTATTCACCAATAACCCAGTGAGTCACCATTTAATGTAAATATATCAGTAAGTTTATCAGGATTAGGGCTGTGGTCACTAACATAGCTCTAATACTTGTTTCTTTGCTCACTGTGAGAAAAATAAAGTCTTTATGCTTTTAGGTCCATAAAGACTTTTTCCTTTAACAATCAAGAAGAACAGAAATATTTCAACATGTACTCTGTAATAAACTGTAAAGATATTTCTTTATTCACACTCAAAGTCTTTTTAGATTGTTTTGCTCATTTCTTATCAGAAACATTCTGGTTGAACAAAAATGGTTTGACATTAAAATCTGCCTTCAGACTGAATGTGTTTCACCCGTCAGCAAGGCGTGGAGTGTTTGGTACACTCTGAAATTAGACAGGTGTCGTGTGTTCAGACGCGTAGCGGGAGGAGCTAGCCTGTTCTTTTGTTGGCCAGGCTCTCATCTACAAAGGCAGATGAGATGGAGAGAGTGGCTTGGCTTTAATTTTAGGGACGAGTGGAAAAGAATAGTTTTAAGATTTTTTAAAGTGAGAACGTTCTCCTGAAAACGTTATCTGTGCAGTCAGTTCAACAACATTATGATCCTACGTGTGAACATGCTTTTATCTGAGCGGCAGGCTGCTAGATCTGCTAAGTTAACCTAGCCTAGCACTGGGATTCCCCAGTCCCAGGTCCCTTAGACCCGACCAGGAACCCTTCAGTCCACTAGAATAATATCCACCGTCGACGCCGCTGCACAAATGACACCCTGATAAAATCCAACAGTAACTCTGTGCTGATTAATTAAGACAGCAAACATAACCAGCATGAAGGTCTTGTGGAAAACTGTGGACAGTTAAGATTAGGTTTTCTAACCCAACGGTCGGTCTGTTTAGTGACCCACCAGGGAACCATCAGAACTTAATAAAAAAATAAATCTACGCCTTTAACTTTGGAGAATCAAGGAACTAAATTCATTCCAGCTGTTTTCATATGGAAAACCTTTTCTCTATTAAATGGTGGAAAGGTTTTAAGGAAACAGTTTGGGACCATTAGGGCTCGTGCATTCCTATCAAGCTTTACAGAGTGAGGGAAGCACAAGACGACCAACAGGCTCTTGATGGCGAGACAGAGAGGCCGACAGTGTTTGGAGCTCTGGAGTGTTTTCCTGGCCGGAGCTCCAGCCAGACTCCTCAGTGTCCCTCGAAATAAAAACAAAAACATTTTGAGTGTATTGCTCACAGCTCGAGCACATCTCTTATTTGTTATCACTTATGCTCCAGGCCCGGTTTACATTCTCCCCAGTGCGTCCACTGGCGCACTCTTCCGGATATTTATCCGTTACGCCCCCTCCTGATTTAGATTTGCAGAGCAATAAAACTTGCTGAGTTGTTTCTTCGGACAAATAAACTGACCTAAGTGTTGATGTAAAGATGTCCGAAAGAAAAAAGGAAAGAGAGGGAGGGCCAGGGAGGAAGAGAGTGTGAATGATAGCCGCGGGTCTAGAGCTCCTTCCTGTGAAAATTTCCGGCACGGCAGTAAACATGGCAGCGTCTGTCTCCTGTGGGACCTCAGGAGAATGTGTTTGTGTGAGGCAGCGTCTTCAAGTGGACATGGATGTTTGCGTGTCATCGCGTGATGATGTGCTGGGTTTTGGTGCATGCATTCAGTGCTGTGCGTGTGGAGGTCAACAGTTCTGCTCCTCTCTGGGGGGGGGGGGGTTGTACCACAGCCAAATGCCCAGCTGCTCCAAGGTGTCTGTTTCCAGGCGGATCCAGAGAGCATACATGGACTCTCATGTTCTCTGTGAGAACCGCCTGAAAAACACGCAGCATCTAAGATTTGCTGATGAAGTAATCTCATTTGCAATGCTTGTTAGTGGACACACTCTGAACATTTACCGTCTAACTTCGTTACCGCCTAATTATATCACCTGAAAAAAGGACTGACTCTGTTAGAGTAATTCCTGCATTTACCTGTTGGAAAATGTTTGGGCGCTTTGCTCAATCAGCTGATGATCTGGGAAACACTCTAGGTTTCAGAGCTGAAGGTTGTGAAACAGAAAAAAGCACCGAGATTGTTCAACAACGTTCAACTCAAAACGGCATCAGGTCAACTAATAAACCAGCAACAGTTTACTGATGTCTGTTATACCTGAAACTTCTTCAGCTTTGCCTCTGATAAAATGTTAAGCAGTTTAAAACAGGGAAAACAAATCAAAAAGCAAACCCAAAACTGGACAGTTGATTCACTAAAAGTTTCCTCAGAGCCCAAAGCAGGAACGGTTTTCCTGACCCTGTTCACCGACCCGGTGCTCCGTCTCTGTAACGTTGTTAGGTTGGATAATCTGCTCTAAGTGAAATACGTGCTCTTCATGTGAAGGACACAGAAAAATTCATTGTTTCTTTCCTTTCTTCCTAAAAAATGACATTTCCGAGGGGATGTGGATAAGATCCCAAGTGATAATAGACCTTAATTAGAAGTTTGCCTTGTTTACCGGGCTCTCCCTGCCAACGCTAGACCTCATGATTTCTGTCCTGATATTTCATTAAACTTGTAAGTCTTGATGATGATTTGTTTTGTGTAAAAAGCAGCTCACTGCCTGATCTAGCCTTGAACAGAAAAATGACATGCAGCATGCAAGCAATTTAGACCCCACACAGAAAACCTGCAGCTTCTGAAATATGACTGAGTACCATAAATATTCATAATATCAGTCATTAGCTGGTTAAAAATTCACGGCCATGTTCAGTAGTGTCTCACATACGGAAAGGGTTTCATAAAAAGAAGATAGAAAAGATGCAAAACCTTCTTCATTCTTAAAGGGAACAAACTGGATATTAGTGTAACGTCTAACCATGGTAGAACATGCAGCGGGTGGAGTGTGTCAGCGAGCAGCGGCTTGGATGGCAGCGTGAAGAAGTGCAGAGCTGCAAGGCCTCTAATTCAACGCGGCTGAGGGCTAATGAACTGGCAGGGCGGCCTGGCTTCCCTCAATAAAGGTGAGACCTTGTTGCTCCTACAGATGTTAATGGCTGAGGCCATCGGAGGAGAGAGTCAGGCGGACAGACAGACCTGAAGGCTACAATTACACCTCCGGGGGGTTTGAGAGTCGAGATGTGATGAACAGCAGGGGGCAAAAACTACCTGATACCGGCTAAGATCGGCGCGTCTCCAAGATATACAGAATATAACATGTTAATTCCACCTGTTATATTAACACGTTAACTTGTGATATGAAGATTTTATATTAAGATGTAAATGAATGAATCAGTGAGGAGGTGTGTTTAAAGGTTTCTGTGTTTCCGTCTCTGTAATGTTTTTATCTAGAGTCTGAATAGTTTAGCTTTTCCATTTCTGACACTAAGCGGTACAAATACATATGTGACATGACCCTGGCGGATGGCTACTGGCTAAGGCCCCTGCAACAACACACTTCTGACCTTTGACCCCTGACCTCTCTGAGACTGACCTCCATTACCTTACAATTACGTCCTACAAATGGTTTTCCCTCGGAGGTGTGTGTGCCAGTTTAAATGTGGATTTATGTGAGAGTTCACGCTGAGAATCCTCCCGATTCTCCTGCTGGTTTTCGGTCGTTTCTCAGTTTCTTCTTAGTTTTTCTTCCTCTGATCTCTTTGAAGTTATTTTACAGATAAATGTGACTTCAACTCTTTCTTAAAGTTAACCTTTCATACAGACTCTGGTTCGTTCTGTCAATCATTTCCACACTTTAGGACATTTCTTCCATTTATCTCTGCTTCCCTCCAACCTCGTCTCTACATCCCCTCAGTTTGTCTCAGAAGACGACCACCTTCATGGTTCTGCGTGTCTAAAGCCGCATCAGACCGTAGCGTAGCTCTGCTCTGTCCATCCTGGACGTTTTATGGATCTCATTCTGCTTCTGCAAGGTTTGAATATACCTGAACTAGTGGAATAATACTGAACCTTGTTTCATTAGTGGGACAAAAGCCTTAGAGAGACCGTTGTTCTTGTGGTATGGCAGCTCCTGCAGAGGATGGTGAGGGGAACCGAAAGACCCACTGAGTGTATGACCAGGAGCTGCTTCAGAGCCACAGCACTGTAGCGATCATTCCTTCATTGGATCCAAGATTCATTTCCTGACCTTCATCATTAATATGTTGGAGATGATGACAGAACTGATGACAGCATGCAGAGCATGCTGGGATGTGTGCTGTAGAAGGTGACAGCGCCACCCACACAAGAAGCCTGCAGGAGGAACCAGACGACACTCAGCAGGCAGCTCCCCCCCTTTCAGGCGTCCTCCTGAAACTGTGACTTTATTAAACGGTGAAACAGCTGATTTCAAACACAGGCAGTGTGTTTCCAGGAGTCTGTGGGGACCATTGAGCTTTGGCCTTATGAAAATATGGAACCAGCTCTAGTCTGTGCTGCTGCTCGTCCAGGGCTCGACTTCACTGCATTTTATAAATCAAGTGTAAAGGAGTCCCTCTAAAGATCAGCTGAGGATTAAAGCTTTATGAGATGGATGGATGGATGGATGGATGGACGGATAGATGGATGGATGGATAGATGGATGGATGGATAGATGGATGGATGGATGGATGGATGGATGGATGGATGGATGGATGGATGGATGGATGG
>JAUZNJ010034836.1:0-12525 GCA_034780135.1 Jordanella pulchra | reverse complement strand
CTCCCAGTTTGTAGAATTATTAGACAGCATGGGATTAATTTCCACTGTTATGTTGAAGATACTAAACTATATCTGTCCATAGATCCTGACGAAACTAATCATTGCATAGACTACAGGCATGTCTTGAAGACTTAAAAAACTGGATGGACCAGAGTCTTTGAAAAAGAAGCTGATTAGTCAGTCAATTCATCTAGGTGTAATTAAATTAATCTCAGACAATAAAGTAAAAGCATTATTTTCAGTCACTACCTTTTATTTAAATCCCATATCACATATGTTTCTAGAAGTTCCTTCTTTAATCTCCAGAATATTACAAAAATTATAAGTATCCTGTCCAGGGGTGATGCTGAGAAACTAGTCCATGCATAGTCCATGCATTATGAGAACTTGAACTGGCTTGTTAGGACAGGATTATTTCTTGTCCCAAACAACATATAAGCTAGACAGTGTATGGCCTTGTAGGTGGTAAGACCTGACTGAAAACTTTTATAAGTAATGAAAAACAAAACAACATAAAGTAATAAAAGCATGATAAAAATGAATTTTCCCACCATAGCTGGACTGTTGTAATTCTTTACAATGAGGAAGTCTATAAACTGTAGTTAAAAGCCTTCAGCTGATCCAAAATGCTGCAGCCAGGGTTCTGATGAAAATTAAAAACGGACATCATATTTCTCCTGTCTTTGTTTCTCTTCATTGGCTTCCTTTTAAATCCAGAATAGAATTTAAAATCCTCCTTCTCACTTATAAAGCCCTAAATAACCAAGCTCCGTTTTATATCAGAGATCTGGTTGTTCCTTATGTTCCTAACAGAGCACTTCGGTCTCAATCTGCAGGTTTACTAGCGGTTCCTTGGATTTCTAAAAGTAGAAATGGAGGAAGATCTTTTAGTTATCAGGCTCCTCTCCTGAGGAACCAACTACCAGTTCTAGTCCGTGAGGCTCTATTTTGGCTCTACTTTTTTATACCTCATCCAAAATAGTTAGGTTATCCTGAGCTGTTTTCTCTATTTACGCTGCTATTTGTTTAGACTACTAGATCACATAGGGACCACTTTTCATCATTCTGCTTTACTCTATCTCTGTTCTCCCATTCTGAAGTATTCGTTAGTTCAAGCTCTAAGTTTATGCGCTCTCTGCTTTTTCTCATCATAGCAGCTTCATCTGGTCTGTTTCTATTTGGCTGTGACTCCATCCTGGATGGGAATATCAACTGTGCTGCTGCTATCGACATCTCTGTTTATAGATGTTTGAGCTTGGCCTGTTTCCAGTGTAGTCCTGTTTCTTTCTACTCTAACGAACTCTCTGTGCTCTCTTCCATCTTATGACAAGAGAATTGGTGTGGAGCTCATCTGTTTGACTGTGTCTTTCCTGGACAGGGCTGCCTGTGGAGCTGGTTAACAGTTACCTTTTGTATATATGCTTTTATCTTTGTGTCTGCTTCTGTCTCCTTGAACCCCAGTCAGCCTTGGCAGATGGCTGCTCACATTGAGTCTGGTTCTGCCCGAGGTTTCTTCCTGTTAAACTGAGTCTTTCCCCTCCACTGTCGCTACATGCGAGGGATTGCTGAAGAATCAATGAAAAAATGCAAGTGAAAATCATCACTGCAAGCACATCCAGGAGGAGCATGTCTTACAAGTCAATGACTGGATGCAATTAACAGTATTTTCTCTGTAAAATCCCTTAAGATGACATGTAGTGTGAATTGGCAGAATATGAATAAACTTAATTTGACTGAATAAAATGCGTTTTTTTATTTTTCTTTGAACAGCTCGTGGTGAATGCCGCTTTGGGCTTCGACACGTTTGTTGTGATGCGACATGGCCTAAAGAAACCTCCTGTCTGTCAGAGTGTTTCCACGGGAACAGACTCCTCCGCCTCTGGTTCCTCTGCTTCCTCATCATCCTCCACTCCAGCTGGATCTGCCCCCAGTGTCCCAGGATCCTCTCTGTTCTCCAACATCCCAGGGCACAAGTTGGGCTGCTACTTCTGCAACGATGTTGTTGCACCAGGAGATGTGAGAAAAACTTTTTAACAGTTACACCATCACATTCATGATATACACTTTTTACTAGTCAGTGGTTTGTAATCGTAAGAGTCCATAGAGTAATTTATACCCTTAGTCCAGCCAAATAAAACTCGAACGTGGGACAAATGAAGAATAATTCTATACCAAAAACAAAAGACTATAGCACAACTGTAACCAAGTCATAACTAGACTAAACTGGACTAATTAACTGGACAAATAGATATAATAAATAAATAAACAGTTTATGGTGGATCATCATAACTCTGGAGGGGTTGCAGAGATTCACACTTGAGTTTCTGTTAACAGGGAAGCTAGTAAAGAAGCACTCTACAAATCAGGCATTTATGGAAAAGTGGCAAGAAGAAAGCCATAACATTTACATTGTTAAATGTGTATGTGTTTTCATGCGCTATGAAAGCCTATAGTAGGTAACAACCAGAGTTAAACCCAATCCAGTCTTACAAAAGACTTGAGCATCAATGTTATCAAAAGCTCGCCATCCAGGGTGACAAAGCTTTATCATTTTGTAAATAGAAATGTCAAAAGTGTTAATAAGTCAAACCTGGCTGATCGATGCCCTAGAATACATTCAGGAGTATAGCTGTAGGTGGTTTTATAAAGTTTGAACACTGAACAATTAAAATGCACACCACCCTTTCAGATGTTATTTCATCCCACTTCACAACTATGACCTTTTTGTATCTATTTTTCCCATTAATTCCCAATGAAATATCCTAAATGGTGGATCATAATATTAAATTTGGAATAGTTCAAGTGGTATAAACACTTTTTGTTCACTCAATAAAGTGAATATTTTTTTTACTGTGGAAATTATGGGTTTAGGTAAAGGTTATTACTTGTCTTAATTGAGATTGCATTAAACATAACACAATCTGTTAAGTAAAAAAATATATAAACAATTCATTAACATTAAATAAAATTGCGATTGCTCTGATAACGTCACTGCCCCTACTAGCGAAATAAATTGGAACTTTTTTTTCCATCACTAATAAATAACAAATACATTCTGAATATCAGTTTTAAACCAAGCAGATTGGCTTGAATTGCTATTTTTAGAGTTGGTGATTTCTTTTCTTATTTTCCTGGTATTTGTAAAGGAGTTGCTCATCTATTTTTGTTTAAATATGTTCTGATTTACAGAAAAAAACATTTTTTTTCATTGCATTCTTGTATAAAGCACAGCTAGCTCAACCTTGTAAACTTTAGAGAAATCCCATTTTTTCCAATCATCCACATTATGCATTTGTTCCCTGACAGCCTATGTTTTCACCCCTTTGTCTATTTTTTTTACCCTCCTTCATTACCTTTTCACGTGAGCATTGTTTGAGCTCTTTTCATCGGTTATGAAAGGCCAAAGCCATTTTCTGGAAACCTGTTTTATTCTGCCTCGAGTTCTACAAATACCATTTAACTGTCGCCCACAGTCACAGATTATAGTAATAATATCATCAGAATTAGAGCCAACAGCCTGCTTTCACCAAAATGTACATGTGGAAGAGCATCACTTTGGAGATTGAATTGGGGGGGGGGGATGTTAATAATGTAACGCTGATACAAGTCGCTTTTGTTTTGTAGTCTTCTGGGTGTTATTACAAATATCTCATTACTGTGAAACAGATCAGTTGTCCTAAAGACATGGAACATGCTCTGGGGACCTTATAAAGTTTCTTCCCCATCTGTTGTGGATTAACAGTGTTTATAGCACACTTACGCTGAGATAAAGAGCCATTCTTGAAGACACTAATGGCTTATCCTTCCATCTACTGGCTTCAGAGTTCCCAGTTAAATTATGGAGAGATGACCCTGCTGTCAATAAGAGGGACAAGCTAATGGTGCTGTTGATGAAAACATTGTTGCATCAATAAAAGCCCATTTAGATGGAAATATAGCAATGTATTTAAAAGTGCCTCTTCAGCTTGTGACTCTGAATATGACTTTAGTCCTTTTAGACATGAGAATCACGTAAACTAGAGTTCCCTCTGATGAAAGCCATTTGGATGTATGGTGTAAGATCTACTTTACCTTATCATGGCTGGCTTTACTACATTTGATTTATGAGTTTGTGTTTTTGTTCTTTTTTCGGGAGAATAGTCCACGAGGGATCGGACCTTGGATCAGCAGTGCACTGTCAGCAGACCAGGCCTTGCCATGATTGCTGGAGCCCTGGCTGTGGAGCTGATGGTGTCCATTCTGCAGCACAGTGAAGGGTGTGTTTTCCGATTGTTATCCTGGTTCCAGTTGAAGAGGCTTAGTCACTCAAAATTAGCTTTTAAGCTGATTTTATCTTATAGATATAATACTAGAGAAAAAAAAAAGATATTTTACTTGTTAAATGAAACTAAACAATAGTGATAAAGCTTTTATCCATACATGCATCAGATACATGATTTGACTTTAGTACGAATTAGAAAAGGCCTTGAAGTGTTTTCTATTAGTATGTAGTGGTTGTTCGGTCTATATCATTTCTTAGTTTTAATGTGTTGAATGCACAACTATTGAATGTGGTATAGAAATAAACTTAATTGTATTAGGGATCTGCTCCAATCAGTCATGTTTTCGGTTCATATGCTCTCATTTATGTAAATTAAAAGTAAAACCTTTGCGGTCCAAATTTTGCTTTTTAAAGTATTATAATATGTTACTATCCCTATTAGTTTAGTTTAGATTTTTTTTTTTATTTAAGGTTTTGCAAATATCAGTTCTGGTGCATATCTCTCATCTCGTTCTAACTGAAGGTGAAACTATCTTTAATATTAGGATACTGATGTTTGTTTTTATATTTTGTCAAATCTAACCTGCTCTCTATATGACTGCAGCAAAGGACCCAAATATTTTATCTGCTAGCTTTGAGAAGCAAAATATTTACAGAAGCTGAGGTCCCACTTCAATAAGGCATTAAACCTGCTTTGAACTACAAGTCCCTGATGTGCTGATATTCTGTCATCGAGCAGCAAATCATCCTTTAAGCTGTCCTTTGGGAAGCTCCCAGATGGCTACTTGTGTTTTTATTCATGAAGGGAGGCATTCATTTCAAGTGAATGTCTGCAACCCTTTCCTCCCACCTCAGGGCTGCGTTTTTTCATCAAATAGGTATTTATCTCTTTACACATCATTATAGAAAAAGAAATCTTCCTCTATTTCCTCATTATCTTTATATCTGAATCTGAAGTAAATGAAGCTCTTTCCAAGGACCTGTAGACATTTGAGTCCTGCCTTAGTAAGATGCCTTTTACACTAGTAGCTGTTGAGATTGAGTGAACTTTGGTCAATGATAAATAAAAGTAAGAGAGGTGATGCCTTGTTGATGGAGAAGCACTATAGCTGAGGCTTTTTACTATACCACAGTTATTATCAGAAGTTTGTGTCACAGCTGTCCTGTATTTTTTTATTCTTTTGAAACCAAGGTTCAGTGAACTCTTAAGTTCTCTTTGTAATCTGGGGTTGCTTGATATTTCCTGCACCTAGCTAATCTTTCTTTCAAAACGTTGAAGGAGATCTTTTTCTGCCTATTGAGTGTGTAGTGATGTGCACCGATGTGCCTCTGTAAAATAGAGCTGCAAGTGTGTGTTTGTACTAAAGAGGCCACTTGCTGGGTATGATGGGACAGCTATTTTCTCTCAGAGTGTTTTGAGTCGCAATAAGCTGTTACACAGCTGTTCTTTCTGGCATGAAAAGCTTTTAGAGCAAAGATAAGGATGAGGTAGGATCTCAAACTTTTGTCTATGTGTTGATGTCTCCTACTTTTAAGTTAACCTCTCAATGTATGTTCTTTTTGTTGCCATTTAAACTGGCTTATATTATGCTTTTATCCCCCATAATTCCAAATAATGATTTTCAAATGGAGTATTTCTTTCTCACAACTCCGGGTCGTACATAATTGGCACGTAGGTATTCAAGCAGTTTGACAGACATTTCTGACTCTGTAAAACCACTGTTAGCTCACTGTCAGATGTAAAATTTTCATAACTGTTGTTTGCAAGAAGCAAAGTCTTTTCAAACTGGCTGGGGTACTTGTAGCCATGGAGCTCATACAAAAGCTCTAGTGTTCTGGCAATTTGTGCTCAAGAAATTCAATGTACTGCAAATAATTTCAATGTCTTTTGTGTTCATGCCAAGTTTGAGTTGAGCTGTTCTTTTTATTTGGCAAACATCTCAGACTACGAAAAGCTGCTATTGAAAAGCATGTTGGTCTGAAAAAGAACCACCTATACTGTTGAAAACAGATGCTTACATTTCATTAAAAAAGGCCCATTAGATCCTTGTTTTTAAAGTTTTTTTTTTTTACTTTTTTCAAAGTTTACATACAATATTAGCATTTTGGTAAATTTGTTTTTAAGCTGTCTTATATTGTTAGGTTCAACAACCCCCTCCCAGCAAACCCACCCCCCAAAAAACAAAAATACATATGATCCTGGCACCCCTAACATATTTTCAACCATTGTAACTCTCTAAAAATCAATGACTTTGCTCCTCAATCCATCTGGAAACTGTAATCAGGTTTTTATGTTCCCTTTTGAGCAATGACTTCTTCCTTGCTGCGTGGCCTTTCAGACTAGGTTTGTATACATGCAAAAAACATGCTTGTTTCGGTACCACGGAAATTGACCTAAAGATGAATCATACACTGAGGCCTAAAGTTCTCCTCCTCTCCTCCTCTCGCTGGAGTTTTTTTGGGTTTTTTTCTGTTGAATTTTCTCATGATGTCACACAGGGGACTAGTGTGTTTGTGATTGTTGCCTTACTTCCTCAGGTGGGTCTCCATTTAGTTAAAGTCCTATAAATTAACCAACCAAACACAACAAAGTTATGGCATAAAGAACAAGTTTTCTTAGTGTATTTAAACTTATGATTTTGACGAAGTTAATTAAAAGGACTGACAATAAACAAATTTGTTTTGGCATTTCTGATCTAAAACAGAAAGCAATTATTTTGATTTTGTTTTGTTGACAGAGTACTTTGTGTATTTTTAGACAGCATAATCCAAATCAGATTTTAACTATAAGTGTGGTCACTTATTTTTCTTTCTGGAGGTTTATAAGAATCAGACATATTAGCCAGAGCCCATATAGTAGCTCATGGTCATTGAAAACTTGCACAGAGATTTCCTAGCCTTTTGTAAAAGCTCAGTTTTTTTTTACAGGTTTAAGAATTTGAAAAAACAGACACGGATGGTCAGAGGAGTATAACATTGTTTGCTAAGGACCCCCATAACCCTGAGGACAGTTATTGGAAAGCTGTCTCTGTGAGCTATGAGACTACTAGCAAGTTTTGCTCTTTCTCACAGAGGATTTAATTGCTGCACTTTTAAATCCCCATGTTATGTTACTTTAATTTCATACTGTATTAAAAATCTATCCAGAGAACCCCGTCAATCAAACATTTGAGATTTCAAGGGATTAAACTCAAAGTTTAGGCAGTTTTTATGATTTGTGAACACAGTGATGCATTCAGCGTACATCTATCTTTATGTCTTTGTTACAGAGGAGGTTTGACTTCCCTTCTGATTCAGAGAATACTGTTTGTTTTTCAGCTCTGTTTCATTAAATGTTTAGGTTAGTGACTCCAGATAAACTTGCTAACATTGTTTTCCATTTTCAGGGGCTATGCTGTGGCCAGCAGCAGTGACGACAGAATGAATGAACCTCCTACCTCTCTCGGTCTAGTACCTCATCAGGTCAGAACTGCTCAGACCCTCATATACACATCCATTTTATAATCAGTGAAAGGTCTCTGCTTTGAACAGCATGAATAAATACAATCACACTTATGCATGGAAATAATATGATTAAATAACAATTTTTGGTTGCTCTGGGTGCACAAGTTTTAATTTATTGAAGAGCTCTACAAATTCTCATTTTACCAATAGTTTACACAGCTCAAATGTGAATATACGCCCTCTGTATTATTCAGTTCAGTGCTGTTTACATTCTGTGTTTAGCTGTCAATAAGAGTCTCACTGGATATTTGCTGGCTGGATGTCTGACTACTTTGCAGAACCAGTGAAGCGTATTTAGATTTGCTGTCTCTTGGGACCTGCTACAGAAGCACAGTCAACATATTTTCAGTATGTTTGAAGTCCATGTTTAAGGATGGGGATTCCAACAACAGTTTAGATTGCACCATGGCCACTTCATACAGATGCATGTTTAATCTCACTATAAAGTAGCTGAGGATTTCAGCACTTTTACAGCTTTCTCGTAGTGTATTGCAGATTTCTGGAGCATATGAACTAAGGAATTCCCCATCCGATATTAAAGGTCCCATGTTATGCTACATTTGAAAATAACAGATATTAAAAATGAGGTCCCCAGAGCATGTTTTGTTGTTTGTGCAGGAAAATTCCTCTCAGATTAGACAGACAGCCTTTACCAAAAATCTCAATTTTCAGCTCTGAATTGGATGGTCTGTATTGGCTTTCTAAGCCCCCACAACCTGCAACCATGGTAACCAGTCAGTTTGGAAAGATAGCAGCTTAGAGCAAATAATACATCATAGATCAAGGCCATAGCTCAACTCATGGGCTGCTACAGACTGTTCTGAACGGCTTATTTCCCCTGATGACATCATAAGGGGCATGCTTTTCAAACGGATCACTTTGAGAAAGGCAATAATAGAGGAGAAATTTTTTATTTGTGAATCTTACACCTGGGCTTCAGGACACATATGACTGTTAAAAAATGCTTATAATCTGAATTTATAATATGGGACCTTTAATGTCTTCTATTGGTGTGATATACAGTTGTGGTCAAAAGTTTACATACACTTGTAAAAAAAATAATGACATGTCTGTCTTGAGTTTCCAATAAGTTCTAAAAGTCTTATTTTTCTGTGATAGAGTGATCGGAACACATACTTGTTTGTGACAAAAAACATTCATAAAGTTTGGTTCTTTCATAAATTTATTATGGGTCTGCTGAAAATGTGATCAAATCTGAATTGGTGCAGTTGTTGTCATGTCTATTGTCGTTGACCTTTGTTCGCTGTTTTAGTAATATTACTTAATCAAGCCTTTTCTAACATTCTACAGTGTAAAATAAGTGATCGAAGTCTGTTTGATTCATGCCAAAATTGCAGCTGGTCCATATCTGTATTGGCCACCTTTTTAGATGTAACTCTGCTTTAACACACCTGGGACAAATAATCAGGTCATTACGAGGACTCTAGAGAACTTGGCTGCATTCTGAGGAGATAATTTAACAATGGTATTCGGGTGTGGAAGTAGAGATGCAACTAAAATGTGGAACGTGGCAAAAAAAGAATGTATTGTGTCTTTTGCAGTCCCAGTTGGATCTGTCAGAGTATTCATCATTTTAGGCATCAGGTGCTCAACCGTAAAATAAGGGCACCCACTGCAAAATTGAATTAGAAAACTGGAATGACAGAATGCATTTATGCTTTTGCATTATCCCTCTGCTTGTCATTATGCATAAAATAATGATAATGAAAAGCATACATATTGTACTGCACATAATGATCAATTCTAATTTACTGAAGCAGCATAAAGCAAAAAACGTGAAAGTATTCTACCAATGATTTTTCATTATTAATTATAGTATATCTCTGCAGATCTTCAAAGTGGTTTAAACTAAGATCAAACTGTCCTTTCGAGTCAGAACCTTACTTTATGGAGGAATTGTAAATTGTATTTCTAAGTGGAGATTTTTGATAACAATTTTCCTATAACTATGCTAATAAAATCAAATAAGCCACTAAGTAACATTTTCCTATTTCTTTGTTTGCTACTCTTTAATAACACATAGATCATTATTATTTTTATCCTTTTACTAACTTGTGATTTTAATAACCAGCAAAATGTTTGCATGAAAATAACTCCTAGATTAAACATATCTTTGCCTAAGAAGATTTGGGCAGGATGTTGTGATTATAAAATATTGTTTGTTTCTGTTTTCTGCTCTTTGTTGTGAGATCTACTTGAAAAAATGTTTGTGGTTATAACTATAATTATCTTCAGACAGATCAAAATAACGCTCTCCCTCTCCCCCTCTCTTTGTAAGTAATTATCCTTTATTATATTTTCAAATAAAACAAACCTTTGATTGGTCCTGAATGAACTGAAAAGTGAAACTAGAGGGAAATGCAATCACTCTGTTCAGTTAAAACCTCATCTTTCTATAGATTAAATAACTACAATTTAAAGCAGTATCTTTCAAAACTCAACTCGTTAGTAAATCTCCATTTTACCCTCATACAGTATTTAAATGTCTGTGGTTCCTCAAAGGACACAGCTTTATGTCGGGTCATTTCAGTGGTTAGTTCAAGTTTTATTAATAGAAAGCTTAAACAGGACCATTAATGAGCTGACTGTAATGACTCAAAGCTGCTATGATTAAGAGATATTTGTCTGAGCAAGACTTGGAAACCCATTTACTGAGTGTGGAGGACATTTTTTTAATGATGTTCAACCTAAAGCTACTGATATAAAGGTACTTTTTTTATTTAAAGCATTTAGTCTCTTTCAGTATAACTAATTTTGAAGTGGATCATGAGGCTTTAACAATAACCTTCATATGCTTATAACGGCCAAATTAAACTTCATGAAGCAAGTGCTGTTTCCAGCAATCGCTTTACTTTCAGTTCTAGAATGATTTTTTTCAATTTAAACTGTAAGTAACAGGATGCATCCATTAAAAACATGCATCCGTTTTTTTAAGTGCTTTAACTGAGTTGAATGTGTGGATTATGCAGGTCAATCTGTTCCAGGATCGTGTTCTGGTTGCAACCTCTTAAATAATCATTACCACATCTTGAAATCAGGAAAATGGAAACACCTGACAGGCACAGTGTAAATTGTTATTTAAGTCTGCATCTAAAAATAGATTGTAATAATATACAGTGGATGATTTTTGCTTGTATAACATTGTTACAGGTGTTATAGAATCAAACAACTCCATAAGGTTTGCAGGCATTTCTTTTTGCATAGTACAGCTTTGATAAAGTGTTTGCACAGCATTTTACCAAGATCAGCATGGTTTTAATTGCTCCATGCATATTGGGATTTCCTTTTTTTTTGAGCCTCTCGCAGATTTTTAACGGTTCTTGGGTAGAAAATCCCTACATTATAATCAGATTTCTAGTAGATCAGACCAGATCTGATTGCTATCAGACAGATGACCTCACATTTGACTTCACCAAGAAACAACGGGGAAATAATGATCAACTCAATGACTTAAAGTACTAAGATCTGTAATTTTAAACTGCATAATATTAGGGAAAAATCTTATTCTAAAGTTATTGTCGAATAATACAGTATTAAGTAGTTGTAATTAACCAATATTTAACTCAATGTTCTCTAATATTTAAGATGCTAATAAAACTGTCAGAAAGCTGTAGGACTATATTTGTGACACACAGTCTGCAAATATTACATAACAAATATTACGTATTAGTTGACCAAATATTGCATTAAGCAGTGATTATGATATTTTGTCTCTACCTTTTAAAATTTTGGCAGAGTTCTATTTTATATTTCATGCAGTTTTACTGCAGAGCAAGTTAGTAGTATGTCTTTGAGCTGACGTTGTTAGGTTTGTTTTCTCCTATGCGTTTTGTCTTTTTGTGGTTTGCACCTTTATAAGCCTTAGTCAAGCTGCAATGTTTTTTTTTATGAGAGTAAAGCCTTTCTCCAGACAACCTTGTTTAACTAAACAATAATGGACCTCACCATTCACAGTAACTAAAATCCAAGGACTGTGAGTGAGGTCCACATTTTCCTGCACTTCACAATTCAGCTGCTCTGTAATAACCTTGGGTTTGTTCATCGCTTGAATTTACAAGATCCCCAGTCTATGGAGAACCTAGAGAGTCGCTGAAAAAAGAAATTTTATTTCAAATTTAACAACTGAATCATGTAATTTGAAGTTTACTTTGAAAAGTATTTTCTAATTACATATTTTAAATTGTGATTTTTATGGAGGAATTGTAAATTGTATTTGTCAGTCAATTATTAAATGGAATCTAAAAATGTATTTTAAAGTCCTGTTTCTAAGTGGATATTTAAAAACCAAAATACATAAATAAGGTTATAAATACATTTTCTAATCACACACTTGAAATGGTTATTCATTATTCCATTTTCTTTTTCAACTTGCTTTTTCAAATCCTTTATTGGAACTGCATTTTGTTTTTGCTTTACCCTCTGCATTTAGCTTTTCTGTAACTCTTCTGGTTCCTGAGCTCACTGAAAACCAGTATAACCAATTACAATTGCTCCTCAGATGTAACCAGCTCTCTCACTGCTCATTATGTTAACAAACTGTGACAGTCTAATCAATGAGAGAGTTTTACTGCTTTCCAAAATGAAAATGGAGCGGTTAAAGCAAAAGGAAAATGCAATTTCCAAAAACGTTAGGAATAGTATTTATTTATAAAAGTATGGGGGATCGGATCGGAGCGCCCTCATGTGTGGCGGCATACGGTACCCGAATCTCTGTACCAAGAAAAATTCCTAGTTTGTGA
>JAUZNJ010034834.1:0-12526 GCA_034780135.1 Jordanella pulchra | reverse complement strand
TGACTCTGCAGCATCCAAAAATGTAAAAAGATGCTCATTCGGACCTTTATAATGGTAGTCCTTAAAGGGTTAATGACAATAATAGCAACTGATGTACATTAAAGTCCCTTGTAGAAATTAAAAAAATTGTAGAAATTTTTTCTGTTCCCATTCCTACCCAACATTGCGGCTAGTGCACTGTTAAAATCTATCCACCAATTCAAACAATTACCTGCATTTGGCCAGGGATGGGTGAATATTTCCAACTCTGATGAGAAACATTTCTGAAGACTACCCAGTTTAAAAATGTGATGCTGATATTAAGAGCACAACATTCTATTTTTTTTATAGGTTTTAGTTATTTTTTTGGCTTTTAGTGTGTTTTGTTGCTTTCTTCATGCCTTATAGCTATTCCTATTGCATTCTGTGATGATATATTAACTTATATGTTTTGATACATTTAAAGTTGGGGATAGTCTGGTTATAATCAAAATGAGTTCACATCAATGGCTGCAGCTGGAATACATTCACTGGATAAAATGATTATGTGTAAAGTAGCTTTTTCTTTATTTTGTATTTTCCACTCATTATTTGGGAAAACATACCCAGCCTGAGGGCAGTAGCGTTTTTTTTTTTTTTTTTAGTTGGTTGTTTGCTTGTTTGTTTTTTTACAATTTAAATATCATGTCTGTGCCAGTACTTGCACCATTTCAGATTGAATTTATGATATGGGTTTATCTTTTAATCAGCCTTCCCCTGTCTTGGACATTATAAAGCATTGATTTTAGTTTTCAGTTTAAATGTACATACATATCTAAATGGCAACCTTGTAACATATTTTCTTATTCACCTTTTTTGAAATTATGAATTAAAAGTCTATGTTGCTAAGCTGGTGTTATGATAATGCATTGCAGCTTGCTGTGATATACAAATTGCTTTTGACAACAGACTTGCCTTCAGATGTTCTCTGAGCTTAGGCCATAGATTTAAAATCCTCATACACTCCTTTCCTCTGGAAACAGTGCGGTTGGGTGCTAGAAGGATTGCTACCTAACTACAGCTGAAAGATGAGAATGGCCAAGAATTTAATAAACTACGGTTGATTTCTCTGACACAAACACTCAGCTGCCGCTCCCTGTGGATCTGTCTTCTTATTGAGGGAAATGTGGCCTTGGCAGTCGCAATGTCAGCTGTGATTTTGTCACTCAAAAGGTGAAATACATTGTTGTGCTGCAACGCTATTGGGTTTTAATAACTTCAGCGAACCCGCCTGATAAGACAAGTCATTTTGTTAAAAGTTCTTAAGTTTAAGAAAAACTCAACAAGAATTCACTTATCACCTTTCATTATACCATCTAATACAGGCTGTACACTGTGCTGTGCAGAATCGGAACTTGGTAATTATTTTTGAGATGCAGAGACTTCTGTCTTTGTACATAACATCTGCTGTGTTTAAACAAAACTGAAAGTAACTACTCCTATGTACATACACAAATGAAGTTGCAGACAAAGGAGTTGATGGGGTTGTGTCATGGTGTGCGAACAGCAGAGGTGAATCAAAATGTTTAGCTTCCAATCGAAGACCTCCGGAAGAAAAAAAGACATATACAGACACCAACCTGTGAGAGGACATCAGTAATGGGCTCACATTTTCCTAATCTCCTTTGATGGATTCAGGCCATGATTTTCATTTAGTCCATAAGAGATAACCAAACTGTCAGCTGTGCGGCTGTTTTCCTTTAATCTCCGCCTGCAGCCAATAATCACCCGGCAACCTGGAACCCTTTGTCAATTGTTAATCGTGTATTGAAGACATTTACATGCCAGGATGGTGTTCCGCATCCAAGTATAATACAGGGGGGCACAGATGAGAAGCAAATTGGATTCATTATTAAAAAGACAAATGAATTGAGTTCTCAAAAGAATTTTATGAAATCAATTTAAAGAATAATCATTATTGAGCAGATGCATATCACATCTCACGAGAGACTCGATATAAAGATTAGCTATCTGTGGTGTAACTTCTTAAAATGCATTTAAACCATCGTTATGTCTTATCTGTGAAAGCAGCAGGTATATCTGAGTGAAAGTTTGTAAAGTATTCAGCAATCATTACTCTGGCCCCAAAAAGTTGTGGACAAATATGGCTCTTCTATGCATTTTGATCTTGCCTCAGTCTAAAAGTTATACAATAATCAGATTTTACATGGAACAGTGGATAAAATATCTGAGCATTTCCTGGATTTGTGCGATCTAATCCTTTAATCCTTAGATTAAGCTGTTCTTGATTTTTCTATCAAACTTGTAGTGATGTTTCAAATGTATGCCGATGAGTTTTGAAGAAAAATAGTGCTTGTTTTAACCATCCTATGAAAAAAAAGTCCTTGGATTAAGTTTAGGCCTTTGATGTGGTCATTTAAACTGTTGTGTATTTCCTTAAATCAGAGTATACTAAAAGCAAAGACCTGTTCTGAAAAATGTTATAAAAATGTGTGCAAGTCTGAAAATTACATCCTTTTTTCTCTCATTTCAGTCATTTTGTGTGGAGGTCTGTAGAGGAACCAAATACATAGATGGAGGCTGAGTTGGCATTTTGCAGGTTTAATAGTGGCAACACGACACCCACTGGCTGACTTTTTAGATAAACTGAAAAGCATGAAGTGGTTATGGGCCATTTTGCTGTTCCTACGGCTACAGTCAAGAAGAAGCATGCCAAATTAAAAGGTGGTGAGATCTTCCTCTGGAATTTGTGCTTATGTCAATAATTTTGTTAAACATTACTGGAATAAATTCTGTTAATACTTAAACATGTTTCCTTCTTTGTGTACACTATCTGTCAACCATCCCCTGTCGGATCGAACCAGAGGTCATCATGAATGATGATAAAACAATATATCTAGAAAGTAATTTATATAACTATCATTAGAAATGGAATTAATGACTCGAAAATGAATGACATAAGTCAAAGTGTTACAAAGAACCCAAAGTAAACACTTGAACAAAAATCCAGGACCATGACAATTTCTATTCAGTCATCATCATTTATTCATATTCTATTCAATCATGTATTCAAACCGCTATAACTGAAACATCTCAGAAGTAATTGCAGATTTTTTACACCTCAGACAATTGCATTTTGTTGCAGTGCTTTCATTCATTTTCATGCAGAACCCACAGTTCATTACTGCCTACAGATGCTCTCTTTAAGCCACCATTACTTGCCTATGTTTCTTTGTAGAGCTCAAGTTTTCTTTGCGTATAGTGTTTCCAGAGTATGCCTAGTGTTGTCTGTGTTTTGACCTATCTATTGCAGTCTCTGATCTCGCTTGTTAATTTTGCACTGAGGATTCTGAAACGCAAAAAGCTTGTGTTGTGTGGCTCCTTTTGATTTACACCATGGAGGGTCACAGATTTAAAATCCCATCTAATCTTGTGGTCCTAAATTTATAGTTTATGTATCATTGCGTTTCTTTTTTTTCCTTGTAAATTATCTTCATAGTTGTGCCCACCAACAGGACAATTTAATTTATGCGATGCATGCACTTATGCTGCTTAATATTTGATCAAATTTGATCAAATAAAATAAATTTTTGACTGTCATTTGTTGCTTCTGTGAACAGATGCCAAAATGGTGGTGTGTTAGGACAACAGAGCACCTGGAGCCATGGAAGCATTTTTGAATAGGAAACCTATCACCACCTTTATATCAGGCATGACTCATAATCAGGAGGTTTAAAAACAAATTTTTGATGGGGCGTGTTACTATTCATCTCAACTAAACCATCAAAAAAAATGTTTAGCTGGAATTATTTTCACTGAGGATTATGGAGGGCTCCCAGTGGCTAACTGAAAAAAGTATTTTGGTGTTAAACCAGTTTATTTAATACAATGGCCCTCATGCCCATTGTATCATTTTTGTCTTCTTGTCGTAAATTTATCCTACTTTTTCTCCCACCGCGGGCTTTTGCGTGCTACATCAGATTCAGCAAACATTCCTAACTTCATTAAATTTCCGTAAATTATCTACTGAGCATTCCAGCGAGTTGTAAATCTGGATAGTTACCATCCCAATGATTCCATATAAGGCTACATATAAGTAGGAGGGCTATGATTTCCCATGCTTGTCAAAGGTGTTCATTCATAGAAATGGCATTAAAGACAAAAAAAAACAAACTTTATGGGTTTGAAGATTAAATATGTCAAATGCTTAATATGAGTTTGCCATCAACCAACATGAACAAATTCTGCAAAATTTCTTCTTAGTACACATTTACACCTCCAGTACATCTCCAGACCACATCTCTCATCCCTTTCTCATATTCTCCACCTCTCTCATACATAAACATAAAAATATTAATAGTCAAACTCTAATTGGAAGAACTCAGAAAGAAACAAACCCAAACATTCCCCATATTATGTAATAACAAAGCCAAGGAGCTACCATGGAGTGAAATGAAGTCTTACTGTTAGAGGAATTTTGCTGAAGTTTCTTTGCAAAATATATAATGATGTAGCCTAATAAAATTGTCAATTGCTTTAAGGTAAAAGAAATGTAGTCATTTAGTGAAAAAAAGGTTTGGATAACAGCTGACTGATTGGGCAAGACTCCCACATCAAGTCTGGAGCACTTGTAAATTGTGTTCCTACCTGAGAGAAGATAAGAAAAGAAAAATGATTAATGCAACCTTTTCTTCTAAAGCACTCATACGAACGATTTAAGAACAAATTTGTGCGTACAATCAGTTCTTACGTGAGGCCCATTGCTTTGAAATACGTTTTAAAAATGCTTTCATTGCTAACAGATGTAATGGGATGTGCTGCTGACCCAGATAATAGCCAGACAGCGAGAAGCGTTTTAACGGTTTGTTGGGCAAAGTTTCCGGGTCAGCGGCATGAGGGAGCAGCAGCGACAGGATAGTCTAGATGGAGATATGAGTGCTAATGTGTGGCACAGGATGATGGACTGAACAGCAGACAGAACAGTGATGGTACTGACCTCTTTGGAAACAGTGGATATAGACTGAGGTGCGGCGGACCAGCCAGCACGTGTAACCTGCATAAAATAAGCACCCATATTTTATTTTGGCGGGTCAAACAGGACACCACCCTTTAAGTTCTGGGTCAAAGGTGAACTCGGATATCCTCCATTGCTGTTGCTGCTGTGGCTAGCTGTTCATGATGGCATTTTCCTGAATTGCTGAAGAATATTGCGAAATCGACAAAAATTGAAAACAGTCAAAGCATTATATTGAGTGCGTTTTGACCACCACTCGACGGTGAGTTGTTGATCCTCTGTCATTTGTTTTTTATTTTTTAGTAGAAACTCTGTGGTGACATGCCCACTTATAACTTATGTATCAGCTTTTTAAAGTGGTTTTACAGTCTAAAAAACCATTTTCTTTTGTTAATTATGTGGCCGAATGAAAGATATACTGTTAAAGTGTTATATAAGCCCTTTCATATTGTCCTTTAGGGATACTGTTAATTACTTTTTTATTTGATTTTGTGAACGGCCAACAAAACTCCTCACTGGTTGGTTTCCGTAGTTGCGCAACAAAACCAGAAACCGATTAAATGCTTATTGAAATATTATTTAAGTAAATTAATTTTAATTGACATTAGTGTCAATTAAAATTTGATAGAAGTTAAAAGTGCACTTGACTTTGATATCTTGTCTGACTTTACTTTGATATCTTTACTTGATCTGCAATATTAATGTGTTTAACTTGAAACTTATTTGAATGATTCCTGAAAAATTTTGTTTGGAATATAACTGCATGTTTTTAAATGTTAAGTTTTTGGAAAGCATTTTAACTCTGGTTAAATGCTAATTTTTGTTTTACGTATGACCCTGTTTAGGTCAGTTTTTTTTTTTTTTTTTCCCCAACTGTTTCCCCGTCAAGATGGCAAGCTACCCCCAGATCACCGCAGCTTTGCGGTAGGACGTAATTGAACCAAACGACATCATTTTCCCCGGACCTTTACCATTTGTTTTTTTTCCTTCCCTGGATCATGGACTAAAACCAGTTGGACTATTGTTTTGGTGAATCCTTAATCACCTTACCAAAAGAAAAACACGGACTTGAATGAGGGAAAGAAAAACTATTGTGTCTCATCAGCGTTTATTTATTGTTTGTTGTTTATATTTATAAGGAAATGTTATTATTATTCAATATCTTCCTAAATATATGAAAAAGTATGCATTAAAATACAATAACTGAACTTTACTTTCTGTCGGATGGTGCTTATTCACACACGGGCTCCTAAGCTGAATCTTTCTGATTGCCATACCAGCATATTAGTCAGGCCAATTATGGTCAGCTAGCCTCAATTAGCGTTACACACGCCAGCGATCCGGTACCAGGGAGGTGGATTTCGACTTCGGCTATGCAGGTAGGAGAACCAGCTAGTCTTTCTGGGGGACAATCTTAAATCGAGGTCGGGATGAGCAGAAATCAAGGTCAGTTAATAAGCAGGCAGGCAAAGGATAGCTAGATACATCGCACCACAAGGCATGAGCAATAATCTGGCATCAGTCTATGATCCGAAAGAGGCTTTTAAAGGCAGATGTACATGTCTAACTGATGAGAGTGGAGCAGCAGAGGCAGGTGGAAATAATCTGATCATCATACCAGAGCTGACGCCCAGATTCATGACACCAGATGTGTGTTAGATCAGTCCCTATTGGATAATCTGAGCCTTTTTCCATGTAAACCCCTCTCATGTCTGCCTGCCTGCCTGTCTGTCTGTCTGTTTCAGTCAGACATGTATTATTCCTAATGCTTTATTCAGGTGGCGCTAATGATCTAACACAGTGGTTCTCAACCGCGCAAGTGTAGAGTTCTCAAACACAGTACATAGTATATGTACAGCCATTCTTTAGTCTTTCTCTTGTACATTATCAGTTGCGGTTGCACTTAGTATAGTGTGGATCTGATCTTCATCATATCGAGAAAATTTCCTGCTGCTTCAACATCATTTTTTCATTTATATGGTTACATTCACAATATGACATCTAAATAATTAAAGTTTTCCTTTTTAAATATAGTTGTGTTTTAATCCACTTCACATTAATGTAGATCAGAACTATATTTAGCAGTTTATTCACAGCTTCAAAACGTTTAATATAAAAATTGAAATCTACTGTAAGTAATTAATCGTTGTCATCATCTTTCGGGATGCGGGGGACAGCAGTCTCAGCAGAGACTCCCAGATTTCCCTTTCCGCAAACACCTCCTCCAACTCTGCTGGGGAAGCCCAAGGTGCTCCAAGGCCAGCCAAGAGACAGAGGCCCTCCAGCATGTCCTGAGTCGTAATTCAATTTTTCTTGATATAAGTGTATTTTCCTAAAACTTGAGCAGGTACGTAAGACAATTTTTCAATAGAATAAGATGGTTTACATTTAAAAATCAAGTGTTAGATGTAATTTGTGATGTCATTTGCATCAAAATTGTTTAAATGTATGAATGACACAACCTCTTGGGACTGCTTGATTTGCATTTGTATAACTCTAAGCATAACATGCAAAAGTATAGCCTAAACCTGAGGAGATGGTTCCATGGGGATAACGCTGAGAAAGAAAATTAACATTTGGAAAATCTGGTATTTTTTGGTGCCAAGATGAATCTGTTGTGTTCAGCCACCATCCTGAAGTTATGCTGATACACTGCTCATAAACTGCAAATAGCTTACTAGATACTGATAGATTGATTTAATGTTATTCTACTATCCGCTATTAGATTCTACTTATATTCTATTTGCTACTATTTGCTCATTATACATTGTATCATTTTAAACCGAAATAGCTAATTAAAATTCCACCAGTACATTCATATTTCTGTATTTCATTATCAAGACCAATGCTTTGCTGATTCATTTGAACTATGGCCTATTTGTGATAATTGTGATAATTGTTCATCTCTAAATGTTCTATAGCTGTCAGCTGTCAATCTTTTATCATTAGAGATAAATTTGTGTTCTATTTGACATTCCTCTGTTACTGTACCTTTCACTGTTTCTTTAAATTATGTAACACTTGTCATGCTTTTTCATTTTCCTTCTACCACAATTGAATGTTTTTGCTTTTTTTTTATTCTGTCAAAAATGTCTATTTTTCCAGTTTTCCAAGCTTCTTCTGTTGGTTTTATTCAGCAAGTAAGCCTTCTCTATTTTTTGCAGGAACAATTATTTTATGGTTTTTCTTTCCACATTGATAAAAGGAGTAAAAATCTTTTGAAGAAATTTTACCACACTGAAAAACATCAAGAAGTGTGACGCTTTTAATACTTATTATTGGCCATTTGATTTTTTTTTTGTTTTTTACTTTTCAAAATCTGTTATTTATAACTGTTATAAAGGTTTAGTTTAAAACTTATGAAAATTTCTTTTTATTCCCTACGACAAGGAGGTTATGTTTTCAGTAGCGTTGGTTTGTTTGTTTGTCTGTTTCTCTGTCTGATAGCAACTTTACAGAAAAAAATTGACGGATTTGACTGAAAAATTTACCAAATGTGAGCCGTGGGCTAAGAACCAGTCCATTAACTTTTGGGGTTTTTCCAGATCAGGATCAAGAATTTGTTTGGTAATGATCTGGCTTCGGTGTGAAAGAGGAGATATGTCAGGGGAATGAGCTGCCATTTTTTTTTTTATTTCTAACACAGAGGAACAGTATCTTGTGCAAAATTTTTTTCAGGCATTAGCCATTCAGAAGGTCATGAAGGAATTTTGACATTTGATAAAAATCTTAAGAAAAATGACCATGTTCTAAGAACTATTAGCTATGCTTGTGCTTCAGCTAAAGTTTGTGGTTAAAATGAATCAAATAGAGATTGATTAGAGGCTCACTTCTGGTGATTTCCCGATGGTGATTATATTAGCAAAGGTGCTCATATTTAAATGAAAAATCTTAAATAAGTTCCCATTTGATATTTGCTTTTGCTGCCATGCATACAATGTAGGATATGTCAGAGCATACTCAAACAAGAGAAAGGCAAAGGAAGCTGATTAAAGTTTATCTTTCAGGGCCATAAGTCTCCCGGCATTCATTATTGCTTGTCAGGTTGTAAATGGTCGCAACATTGGTGTGAGCTGGCATAATATATGCCAGCTCACACCAATGTTAAAGGGATTGATTGAGTTGTGGTATCTCACCTCACATAAACCAGTGTGTCCTAGGGTTTGTCAGTAATCTGTCTGTATAAAGCCACACAAAATTTGTAAAAACAACATTCTACAGGGCTCCTGAATGCAAGATATCAAACAAATCATTTGTAAAGGAAAGCTAAATGGCCTCTCTAAACTAAAACGACAAAAAAAAAAATCCAAAGATATGTAGAAAAGCTTTAAACTGTATCACCTTTATTGGTATAAATCGAAAATGGGAAGTGAATACTGAACTCTATCTGTCTGAGATTATTATGACTAATATGTACTGTATGTGAATGACTTGATTCCAGGGCAAATTTTGTAACAAGTAAAAACATTTATCAAATTTAAAGTAAATACATATTTTCTTATGTTGTCATGTTTGGGTTTTTTAAGTGCCGAGCCCACATGCAGAGCACCAAGACAAAAGAGCTTAATCAGATTTAAGATGTTTATTTTAAGAGATGTACTGAGGAGCGAGGCGAGAACCAGATCCAGGAATCACCGACTGAAGCAGACACTGAGAGAGAGCAGACTGATGAGTTCACGGCCAGTTGGAAAACTGAGTAGCAGAGCGTAGTAAGAATGAGTCTTACTGTTAGGACATTGGTTCCAGGTTTTGAAGGGAGGTTTTGGTATCCGAGGTTTTTGTTTCCTGTGTGGGTCCAGGAGCAGCGAAGGAGTGCGGTGGGAAATGGACAGGTTGCTCAAGGTGGTCAGAGACTACAGGAGTGGTTGAGCTGCCAGTCGTGGGCGTAGAAAATCCAGGAGAACAACGGAGAAGAGAGACTGAGAGTTCAGGCATCCAGTGGGTAAACACCACAGCGTCACAAGGGAAGGTTTGCTCAAGAAGGAAGCCAGGAGCAGACAGCAATCCAGACTTCCAGAAGAGCACCTGAAGGCAACGAGGAAAACACAAAGAAACAAGTTACTTGTGGGAACAAGGCAACGAGGAGATTACTAAGAGGTTTGACTCAGGAGGCTCTGTGGTACCAAAAGCTGGCAAACACTCAGCTCCGATGACTGGCAGCAGCTCCTTGAGTGCAGGAATCTTGATGAGGCTGAATTAATTTATTTCAACAACAAAAATTTCAACAAGTTTCCTTTCAACAAACAGCCACAAATGATTTATCAATTAGTGCATTACAGATTAGCTGCAGTGTCTGTTTATGTTTCTAAATACATGTTCCTGTGGGGTACTGAATGGCTCTGTGTTTCTCTTTTTTACAAAGTACAATTTGTATTATTCCTTATGGAACCTCATGAAGCAGTTGCTGGTGGATGTGAAACAAAGGTGGGCGTCACATTTTTGGCACTTGGCTTTAGGTGTACCTGTGCATCTTGGTACCTTGCATCTCCCTTTCTTTTCATCCATGACCATCCAGTGGGCTGTGGCATCCAGACGCACATCAGGGACTGGGATAGGTGTAGTAGGTCCTCTTCTCCTCTTCTCTTCGTACTCCCCAGCAATTGTGGAACTGGGATGACCTCTCTTATGCTCCAGATTCTTGCCACTTTTGCACAAGCTTTCTGCAATATATGACTTGAATGTATAAAGCCTCATCTGTTCCTCTTCTCATCCCAGTGCTACTGCAGTCTCTCTTGTAGGGCAGCCAGGCAGTCACGATGGTCACGTCGATAAAGTGGAACATCAGCCGATGGTACCACTTTTTCGACCTGATTTTGTTGCGGTACAGTGCAATGAGGAAGTCCATCAGATCCACTCCACCCACATTCTTATTGTACTGTCTCACGACAGTAGGACAGGGAACTTTGATGATTTTTTTTTTGCTTGCCATCCCACCTATCAACGTCGGTGACTGGGTGTGCTCCAATGTAATTGCTGAGAAGACTGACTGAACGGTTATCATACCATTTCACAGCATGCAAGGTGGTTTCTCCAACCATGGCCATCTTCTGTTCAAAAGATCCATGCCCAGTTCTCTTCAACTCAACATCACACATCAAGTTGACACCTGATAGTCTGTTGCTACAAACAGTACCAGTACAGTGAATTCCCTGCTGAGCAAGCGTGCGAATGAGAGGGACACTCGTGAACCAGTTGTCAAAGAATACCTTGTAGTTCTGCTGTCTGGGTATTGGATGGGCCAGACGGAGGATAACATTGAAAACTGCCATTTTAGTATATAAATGAAGACAAAAGGTGTCTTAATCAAATATGCAACACAATGCCATAGAGGGTTAAGAAGGAAATTAGTTCATGGCGAGTCCCAGAAATACTAAACCTAATGGGACCTGTTTCGTGGGAGACCTGACGAAGTAAATGGCCGTCAATAGCCAAAACTTCCAAACACTTAGAAGTGGGAAGGAGTTGGATGCCCAGGGATTCAGCAAGACCACGGTCAATAAACTCGGTGTCTGCTCCTGAATCGGTAAAAACAGAAAGATTCTTGGAAAAACCTTTAGCTTGGAGCGTGGCCAGAACAGAGAAAGAAGAGGATTTCAATTGCCTTTGACTCAGCAGGAGCCGCTTACCTCCTACTGAGCCTAGTCTTTTACTGCACACAGACAAAGTAGGAGACCCTCTCCACCACAATAGAAACAAAGGCCACTCTTAAGCCTCTGCTCCCTTTCTTGTGGGGACAAGTATGATCGGCCTATTTGCATAGGCTCCTCCCCCGGAGAGGTAAGTGATGCACTCAAAGGTGGAGCAGTGACTGATGGCTGTGGCCTGGAAACATGTTCAACATGATAAGTACGACTGGACGTACTCTTCTCCAACCTTCTCTCATGAAGCCTCATGTCAGTCCTTGCGGCTAGAGTCTTCAGTTCCTGTAGATCCTTGGGAGCGTCTCGAGTAGATAGTTCATCCTTTACCTCCTCACTGAGACCCAGGTAGAAAGCATCACATAGTGCCTCGTTGTTCCAGTCACTTAGAACATTGCCAATGGGTTACAATTCTTTTATCTTGCTATGTATTTATAAAAATCTTGGTGAACTGTAATGCAGTATAAAAACTTTAACAACAGTGCAAATTTATTCATTTATTTATTAGGAACATTGTACAACAAACGTGTAGCAAAAACCAGATTGAGTTACAAGCTAGTTTTTATTTCTTGTCCCTAAGCAGTGGAAAGAAAAACAAACGTGTAGCAAAAACCAGATTGAGTTACAAGCTAGTTTTTATTTCTTGTCCCTAAGCAGTGGAAAGAAACAGCATTTTTTTTTATTTCCCTCAATGAGGAGGAGTGTGGTCTATATATGCTAACTAAATTAATTGACATTTGAGATGACAGTTCTATAGATAAGGCAAAACATTTAATCTCAACTGCAAGTGTTTGCATATTTACAGTGGGGAAAATAAGTATTTAGTCAGTCACCAATTGTGCAAGTTCTCCCACTTAAAAAGACGAGAGAGGCCTGTAATTGACATCATAGGTAG
>JAUZNJ010034833.1:0-12526 GCA_034780135.1 Jordanella pulchra | reverse complement strand
TCTTTCTTTCTTTCTTTCTTTCTTTCTTTCTTTCTTTCTTTCTTTCTTTCTTTCTTTCTTTCTTTCTTTCTTTAAATCAATGTAACTAACTTTAAATGTAGTGTGCTACATGGAACAATATGCCATCGTTGGATTTATTTCACCGTTTTTTTGTAAATAGTTATTTTATAACAATAAAAAGAAAGCTATAAAAGTGACATCATATATGGCAAGTGATCAGTTTTTCATTGTATGTTTTTGTGTTTTACTTTATATGGTTGCAACAATCTCCCTAAATGACAGGTGAAAACATTTCAGAAACAAATCTATTCAATGCGGTTTTATGAATATATTTTGGGAAACTGAACAGCTTTTTATTGTCTCAGCGCATTTCATAGTGACAACTATAAATTATAGGATATAATCTTTTAAAATAATCAAATCTAAGATTTGCTGATATCCCAGAAAGCGAGATGTCCGTGAATGCCTCTTAATCCAGCCCAGCCGCTGAGTAGCCATTTTGGTCCCACCTAAAACAGACAGACCCGCTTCACTTTGGCCGCTGGAGATGGAAGAAACCGAGCATACGGCGAGCGTTTTGTTCATCCGGACCTTTTAAAACCGTCTGCCAAACAACCCGCGAAACCACTTGAAGCCATGTTGTTTTTGTAAAGCGGGTATTTTTTGTAGGGATGAAAAGAGACTGTGGTGATTTTTGGAAGTGACGTCCGACATCGCCTTCATGTTAGTTTAGTTAGCTTCACTGACTGAAAGCGGAGCGGACAAACGGTGCAGTTTCCTTACCGAGTTGAACAAAGGTTATAGTAGGGACATGTTAAATCTGTGTTTTCAACACTAAATACAAGTTAATTGTGTTTTTTTTACGTTGCGGAATATCTCAGGTGCTTGGCTTTAAGACGTCCGGTCTGGTGTGAAAATTGTCACGACCCATGCTGAGCCTGTTTTTCCACGCAGAGCTGAAAAGCAAAGCAATAATAACCTTTTTCTCGGGGCTGGATTTAAGACGGAGGATATTTTGACCTCGTAGCTGCTGGTCAAGGAAGACCGAATAAATGATGTCAACAAAAACTCCTTTACCGACGGTGAACGAGAAGGTGACAGAAAGTGTAAGTAGAACAGCATGTTTATCGCAATGTTTATTGAAATTTCACTGATTTGCCAGTTAAAATAAAAGGCCCAATTATTGGTATTGTTTGAATACATAATAGGAATTAGTCCACTGTGCGAATTATACTTCGATTGGAAATCGTAAACAAATATAAGTTCTACATCAAATCGGGTCCTCTAGGTTTTAAATGTATATCTGTTTAGTTAGTTCGGGCTTCATGGTTTTCTTGTGTCCGAATGATTGTTGTTCTTTGTGACAAGAGTCCACTCGGGATATTTAGGCCTGACCGCGAACAAAACTAAAGTACTTTGCCTGCTGATTCTGGCAGGCAACAGTAGTTTCTTTATTGGATGCCCATTGGCCGGTGCAGTTGTCAATAAAATGTTCCATCCAATCAGCCTCCAGATAGAGCCTCCTTCACCCCGCCCCTTCGTGACAGTTTGAATCCCCCTGTGTGAAACGAAGTTGTGAAGCTGGAAGTGTGCTTCCGGAAAGTAGTTTCAAAATTAAAGTCACCTAATTTAAATAGCTTCCTTCGAGAATAAAAACAAACTACTTTAATCCTTTTGATTGGGGATTCTTTATTAAATCTATCATTTTAGATCTTTATTAATTATTTAATCATCTCAGAGTCATCTTGTTTAAAGAACGCCTTATATTATACCTTCCTAAACCAGGATTCCTCACTCATGGTCTTCGAGTGCCGGTGTCCTGCACCTTTTAAATGTGTCTCCGCTTTTACACACCTGAGTCAAATAATCAGGTCATTAGCAGGACTCTGGAGAACCTGGCTGCAAACTGAGGAGATCATTTAACAGTGGTGTTCAGGCGTGGAAGTAGAGATGCATATAAAATGTGCAGGACGCCGCAGGAAGTCTGCCATAAACCTTATGGTATGTTTTTACAAAAACTGCGTTGGTCTGTGAAACTAGAGGTAAACGATGCACTGTTTCTTGTTTTTTATAAATAGAAAATTGAGAAGTCTGGTTTATATGGTTCAACCCCTTTTAATCTGTCACCTTTAAACAATATACTTTACCCAATGCTCTTTAGATGTCTAATATTTAATCCATAGGATTCACCTATGATGAGTTTTATTATTAGTGTAACCCAAGTTATTTGTGAATTTTTCAGAGCAACACAAACAACAACATGAACACGGAAGAATCATCAGTGAA
Organism: Jordanella pulchra; assembly: GCA_034780135.1. NCBI lineage: Eukaryota > Metazoa > Chordata > Actinopteri > Cyprinodontiformes > Cyprinodontidae > Jordanella > Jordanella pulchra. The sequence goes on along the minus strand of JAUZNJ010034833.1, from coordinate 10,240 downwards.
GCACTGAATTGAACTCAATTGAACTTAATTTTGATAGTAAAAAGGATCACATCTATCCTACTATTTTACTCAATTATCTAATTTATTTTGCATTAATTGTTGATTTTAAGTCTTTTTCTTAAAGAGGCCTAACAGAGTTTTCTGATGGTGCTGCCACCTGTGGCCAACACACAGAACTGCATCCCTCTTCAGCTGGTTCTTGTACAGTAACTGGCACACATACTTAACAAGGTTTGTTTTTCCTTCTGCATGTTGTTTCCATTGGTGTCTGAGCTGAGCTGGATGCCAGCCGTTCTAGTATCCACAAAATCCATCTTGAATATAACGAGCTTGACGTCACATCTGCGAACAGCAGCGGGAACTTCCGGCGCAAAGGAAATTCAGGAAAATAGGCTACAGGCTGAAAGATGCGTTGACTATTTGCGGCTAAAGGAAGAAGAAATGTGGACATCTGTGGATGTCATGGTTGGGTGTAAACTTGGTATGAATCAGAGAAGGCTCACTGTAACTCTGGAGGAGATTCACAGGTAGGGAGGGACAATCTGTACAGGTTTGAACTTTTACTGTTCAAATCTGGCCTTATGTGAAGGTGGTGGGTAGGAAGCCATGTTCTGTGAAAACAGGTGTGGAATAAATGGGTTCAGGTCAGATGAGACGGCAAACCTAATTGCTCTTGACTCTGTCCTTGTGGTGCGTCATGCCATGAGTTGACATTTCTTCAGGTGTGATGATGGATGGAGTGAAGTATGGAGTAATCTTCTTCTAATAGGATCTTTTAAGAACCTGCAAAATATGAATAGCTTCAGAAGTTCACTTTCTAATGGAAACACTGAACACGGAGCCAGAGAGGAGATGGTGTGGATGTGGATCGAAGCATTTCCATGTTCTAACGGCCCAGTTGGACATAGTCTGACGTTCACATGCGCTGTGTCTTCAATCTAAGCATCTTCTGTTTGGATAAGAAAGAAAGAGGCAGATGGGTGATGGAGTTGGGTCTGTTTTTCAGTGTTTAGTCCTGTTTCCTAGACTTAGCTATGGGCTCAGGTTTTACTGTGACTGGTTGCTCTTTTTTTTTTTTTTTTTTTTTTTTTTTTTTTTTTTTTTTTTTTTTGACTTGAAAACCGACTCATAGCTTGTTTGCTTGACTGTTTCTTTCTTAGACAGAGCGTCCTATGGAGCTAGTTTCCTGTTACTTTAATATAGAAACTAGTATAGAAAGTATTCATAGATCAGTGCTTCTCTCTTCTTGAAACGTCTGCTTCTGTCACCTTTAACCCTTCAGTCGGCAGATGGCCGCTCACACTGAGCCTGGTTCTGCTGGAGGTCTCATCCTGTTCAAAGGGAGTTTTTCCTCTCCACTGTCACTGCATGCATGGTTGTTGCTGTAGAGTCAACGACACAGTGCGAACAAACATCTGCTGTCTCTACCTGCTCATCCAGGAGGAGAGAATCCTGCAGTCAGCTGGGTTTACCTTAAAATGAAAACTTCTAAACACTCTGACTGGAAAATCTGATTCAATTTTCTCCAGTTTGCTTTGAGATGAGGTGGATCTGCACTGTACAATTAAACTGAATGTTATTCACAGATTTTTGTCCTTAACTGTACAAAGGTGACAAACAAGTCTGAAACTGCCTGAAGTCATTTCAATTGCAGCAAAATGTGGTTCCACAAAATAATAGAATTGAAGACCAAAAACTCAAAAACAAGTTACACTTTTCAGCTTTGTGACATTTGATCAAAAACAAATGGCATCAAATGTTTGTCATGCCTCCTTCCTTCACATCTACAGTGTTTTCTTATTTCCCCTTCGTTGGAAAACAGCCAATGAACTTCTGTAGAAATCCTCAAAGTCCTTCTGGTTTTGATTTCTTTCTTTCTCCTTTTCTGTGGCTGCAAGCACAGAATATTACCATGTGACCTCACCGGTCTCATGACTCGTCTTTGTAGCAGCACAGAGTCTGCGGCAGATAACACAAACGGCACAGAACCATTGATTCAGTGAGAAGGAACGATTAGTTTTCCTGTCTTTTTAGTCAACTAAGCTATCAGGACATTCAAGTGGTTCTTTTTATAGATGTTGGGAGATGAGAAAGAAACGCAGGACTCCATGTTCTCAGCACGACTGAGGCAGCTTTTATTTTGAAGGTGTGGGCCAGTTTCTGGTTTGGGTGTGTCTGCAGCAGGCTTGACTGGGCAGGAGCTTTGTCCTCCTGTGTGTTACTGGGGCGTCTGGGATTGTTGGACATTGAGAGCTGAGAGATGACGGGATCCCAGGGAGCCAGGAGGCACCGCAGCTTCGTGAGTAACTTCTCACACAGAAAGGAAGGACTTTTAACCAGGAATGTTGTTTGTGTTCTTCAGTCTCCTATCAGGAAGTTATGAGCTGGAAAATGAAAGCGGAACGCTTTTAGGAAAACTTTGTTTGTGTCGTATGTTGGGATTAGAAGTTATTGAAGCTGTTAATTACATTAAGTTTCCTTTGTTTACTCTCTTATTTCTCTCTGTCTCAATGTACAACAGAGACCTTATCCTACCTGAGGGGGATTTTTGTTTTCTGTGATTATCGGACATTAGCAACACCAGAAATATTCCTGAACTGGTTGGAAAAACATCTGGCTCTTCAGTTCAGGGTTAAACTGACCTTATTTTGTTGGGCTGTGTTTCAAAGCTTTGATCACAGCTGAAGTTGACTTCCTTTAGATTTCGACATTTTCAGTAACGAGTTTAGTCTTGCCCCCTTTTTGACGTGGGATTGAAGTGCAGGTCGTCGGTGTTTTTATCCTGTACAACTCCAATATATCCAAATGTACATCGTTTGTTTGCTTCTCCTGTTTGATCTCATTTCCAGATTCTTTTTTGAGAAGTTTCTGCTGTATTATTGAGATTCCTGCAGACGTCATCCGATCACTCGTCAACGGTGTGAACGCTCTTAGGAATGTTGAATGTTGGCGTCTTTCCTCCTCCTGTGGCCTGACGCATCAGTCCTGAGATTCACTAAACTGTTGGAGAAATACCAGTTCAATAACGGGGCTTGTTTTACATTTAGGAAACTGCCTGTTTTTTTTACGGCACTAGTGGCTCGTTTTTCAGACAGTAAGGAAAGGGGGGGGGGACACCACAAGTCGGATTCGAACCCGGGTGGCCCGCGTCGAGGACTAAGCCTTCTGTACGTGGGTTGTGTGCTAACCACTGCTCCACCTGCAGGCCCAGTGGTTTGGAAGTTTATGTCTTTAGTATGAATATTGCTGGATAAATATTGGCTACTTTACATTAATCCTCTCTAGTTTGGGGCCTAATGAATCTTAAATGCATCAAAGTTCTTTGGTTAAGTTTTTCATTGTTTTTGCTAATTGTATCTTGTGCAGTAGGTTGGTAATAACTCCAGGAAATAATCTGTACCCATGGCTGTCGCTTGTTTTCTTTCTTTTCTGTTGTTTATTGTTTGACCATCAGTGCTTCATAAGGATCAACCAGTTCCTCCAAAAATAGGAGAAACTGAATGTGAAACCGTTTCAAAAAATTATAAATAAATGCAATTATATTTGAGATGTAAGTATTTTTTAACCATTTATCTCAATGATAAATTAAAATGCAAACAATAACAATAGATCTTTGAGAACACATCACGCTCGCTTCATGCTGCGTTTTCTGCCCAATAAAAGCCTGCAGTGTTTTACTGCTAATCTCTTGCTGTCCGTTTTCTCATATTGGGTTTTATAAGCAGTAAAAGTATTTCCATCAGTAGAAAACACCATAAAAACTGCGATCAAAGGAATCTGTGTGACGGTCTGAATATTAACGGTTTAACTGACTGAATGCATCAATGAGCTGTTCTATCCTGTGTGCTGCTCGGTCTGATGAAGTGGTTCCTCTGGATGCTTGTTGATACCAGCTCTGAACACGCCTGTTTGTTCAGGTAGGCAGGGGGTCTGCTGGAGGCTGCGGGCGGGGCAGAGACTCCCTGTGCTATTGATGAGGGTAATCAATACCCAAACACACCAAGTATCTGTCTGCTCTGTCTGTTGTTTTTATGCAGTTGTTGGGACATAAAGGGGTGGATGCAAACAGAACCGAACTCTTAAAGTGTTTCTGTGGCCACAGGACTCAACCCCTGAGCACTTTGTTTTAAGCTCATTGCTTCAAAGCAAAGCTGATTTTCTGGTTTCCTTTTTTATTTGCAGTTTGTCTGCATCCATAGATGGTGTGAAGGACTTTTAATTTTTATCTTTCTTCATAAAGCACTTGTTGTCACAGCCTCACTTAAAATGGAAGAGAAGACGTTGAGACAGTTGGTGAAAGAGCAGAGCCTGAAAATGAAAGATTGGATCCCAGATTTCATCAACATCAGGTTCCTGGAGTTGTGCTCATTGCATTACATGAAAGCGCCTCGTTAACCCAGACTGATTAATTGATTGACCCTTAACTTTAATTCAGACACGCATGCCTTTCCATTAAAGCAGATTTAACTGAACGTTCCCAGCTGCTCTCCCGGGTATTTAGCTGCATCATTCTTAAGACGAATCAAGTGAGAAAAAATAAAAAGGGATTTAAATCCATGTCTTATTTTTATCCACTGACAAACTGTTGAGCATCGTGAATTTTGTCTTTAACACCAACTTTACACGTGATCACTGATTGGTGCATTGAGTCTGTTACTAACGAGAGGAATCAGTTTAGCTGAACACCACTAACCGCTGCGATTACCCAAGACCAGTTCTTTTAGTTAAACTAGTGCTGCACCTTTGATCAGTTTATTCGGGGACACTTTAAGTTTTCTTTATCTACTCCTTTCCACGGTTTGAATAAACCACAAATATCTCCAAAAAGTTTCCTTTTTAATGACCTTCTAGTTTTCTGTTGAATTTATATTTCTTTTGATCACAGAAATGCATAAATGGAAGTTATTTTCATACAGTAACAGATTGTCGCGTTCAGCATGAAGTGTTGGCTCCTGCATGGTGCGTTCACTGAATGGAATTTAGAGTTTCCTCCCAGCTGGTCCCCAGCATGGGCTGGGCAGCCTGAAAATGCTCCGACTCTGGTCAGAAGAACAGTTTTACTAGTAAGCAGAGAATCTAAAGGTGACGATTCGCTGCTGCTGTTTTATAAATGGAAACAAACTGGTGATTTTCATGTTAATTTTCCTCTAAAGCACACAGGTTTGTCATCAGACCTTTTCCAGTCCCAACTCATACGTGCTGCATAAAGATGGTCCAGCGTTGGGTTTGATAGGGAGCCGTTTCTCTAACTGGGTTCTTCTCTCCACAGCACACGTCTCATAGCAACGGGCGCCAGGAGCTCAGCACGCGCTCCGGTCGGACCGGCATGCGATCCCGCAGCTCGGACGAGTCGCAGCAGCCACATGTCGGCAACTACCGGCTGCTTAAGACCATCGGCAAAGGCAACTTCGCTAAAGTCAAACTCGCCCGGCACATCCTCACCGGCAGAGAAGTAAGAAGCACAGATTTTACTGTCGAACTAAAGTACTGAACCAATTACAGCTTACTTGTTTTACTACAAGTACTTCAGTGTGCAGCTGTAGACATTTAGAAATGGATTACATAGAATTCAGTCTTTTATTGAATATCTAAATTCAGCACAAAGAAGTTTCATTAAAAATCAAGTTTGTAATTTAGATGTATTTTAAATTACAATTAAATAAAAAATAAAATTACAAATCTAGAGAATTGAAGAAATTGATGGTTAAATTGTTAATCTAGAAATGAAATTATAAATTGCTGTAACGATTAGAAGTTAGGAAGCAGAAAGTGAATGATTCCTCACTTTAGGGTGAGTTTGAGGTAAACAGGGAAAAGTGACGTCTTCCGTTAAACGGTCCAGTTTAAACGGCTTTGGACGTTGGATGCGGAGCCGTCTGTAATCTTTGTTTTATTGTTAAACATGAGTGGTGCTACTGCTTGTTGTCTCCGTCCTGTCGACACATCCAGGGCTGTCAATGAAGCAGCAGCTGATGGCGTCTGTTCAGACCTCTAGGTTCTATAACAGAAAGCATCAGGGTCTCATCCCTTTCCTTTGTGTCTGTCGTTTTTAATGGCAGCTATTTATTCTGTTTCACCTTCCCTCCATTGTCTTATTTATCTGAGTTTCTTTCTTTGTTTTTCCACAGGTGGCAATTAAGATAATAGACAAGACCCAGCTGAACCCAAACAGCCTTCAGAAGGTAATTCGCTGTTTTCAGCCTCTTCTGTCCCACTTGTGCAGGATCTCGCTCCTTGAGCTGGTGTTTGTGGAGCAGGATCTCCTGGGCCAGTATGAAGGTGGCGCTTCTGCCTTCAAAGGTAGATTTTTACTCGCCATGATGGTGCTTGTTGGCCTGCTGGTGGAAAGCAGCAGCGGGTTAAAATGAGCGCAGGTGTTGCATCTTCTGCTAATTAACGTCTCGTTGGACCACTTTGACTCGTGGCCCTGAAGCATTCAGTGTAATCAGAGCAGCTTGGACTCTTTGTTTAAAGCATCACAGAGATGTGCGGCGGAACGCGGCTGATGTTGTTCAGCTGGCTCCGCCCCTCAGCTCCTGGCCTCTCGGCGCTCAGCCTGTGGTTTTCCATCGGTTTTTCCAAAGCTCTATTGATTGTTGCCTCTGTAGCTCAGGGACCCAGGCCCTGTGGCGTTCGCTGTGACACCATGCTGACACAGATGCACTGAGTCATGACGCCGCTGAAACACAAAGCATGAGGCGTTATGTCAGTCCTTGTTTTTTAGGTTACTGCTTTGTCACTTCTAAGGAAAACGACAAAAACACTTTGCAGCTTGATAAATGATTCTTCCTGCTGTTTACAAAGGATTAGACTCCTTTTAATGTTTATTTTAAGGAAGCAGGACACGCGGATCCCAAAAAAAGCCATGTTGGAATGCTAGAAATCACATTCATGCACGTTTCCATTTATATGCAAAGCCCATGTTTCTGTTTCTTTGTATTTCTCTCCGGTTTTTGTTGAGCTGAAAGTAATTCATCCTCTGACTGGATCAGCTCAGTAGTTAATGCAGATAACGAACAGAAGGTCTGTAAACCGTGGCTCATGTTTAGGAGGTTTACAGGTTTTATTTTCATTCTTCTTTGGTTAGAACAGCAGCTGATAACAGGGCTGCAAGATATCGAATAATGATTGTATGAAACACTGACAGAATAAAGAGCCACTTTTCTCACAGATTATTGAATTGACCAAAACTGTGATCATCATTTTCTTTGCTCTTTTTCTTATTTTGCAACTTGCAGCAGTAATATGGCTGCAGTGAGAACATCAGTCTAATATTAAATGTGGATTGTTATTTCAATGCATTAAATGGACATGGCAGCAGTTAGTCGTTTCCTCTCCAACCCACCATGGGTTCTGCTGTTTGGTAGGTGATTCTGAGTTGTTGTTGGGACTGTTTGGCTTTCATTTGTTCTGTAAAGTTGTTTAGTTTTTGGGGATTTTAGGCCCAAACCTCCTATTAAATAAAATATTAAAGTATTAAATAAAAAGGTCTGTGACATTTGTTTCCTAATGTTCTGCAAAATATTCCAAGAAAAAAGTGCAGAGATGGAAACGTTTTAGTCTGACGCCCGGTTTGCAGCCCCATTGGATGTTAACAAGTGTTGGAAAACTGGATTTTAAATATTGAGGTATTTTATAGGGTTTGATGTGATCTGCTGGATCGGCTTCGGTTTGATTAATTTGAAGATATCAGTGATGTGAAGCAGATCTCCTCCAGTAATCTGATGCACCTGCTCTGAAAACCACCCACTGTTGCTGCCTTTAACTGTCATTTATGTTTGAAAGTTATTTCCTTTTATTGTTGAGATGAAAATATCTTCTAAAAACCGTCCGTGTTGGTAAAAAGGAAATCCGTATCGGTCAAAGTCGGGCTTTTTAAAGATTGGGAATCGGCCAGAAACCTGTAATGGTGCTCCTCCAGTATTTAAAGTCAGCGTCATGGTAATGACTTGAAGCCTTTACAGAAGGGCTGCAGCCTAAAGGTTCAGTTCAGTGTTTTGAGGAGAGGCTGCCGTCCTTTCCTGCTCTGCCAAGGCAGATTTTGTGTCTGTTTAGCAGCGTTTCATTTCTCTTTACTCATCGTTGTTTTCAAAATCACCTTAACCGGATTGATGCAGTTTACATCCAACCTCCTCCAGAATCTTCTCAGTCATCAAACAAGCTGGTGGTGATCCGACCTTTGTAAAGCATTTAAACAAACTTTTATGAGTGATAATAAATCTGATTTAATCCTTAAATCCATCACAGCACATGGCTGCATGTCATGAGGAGGCAGAATGTGACGCATCAGAGTTGGACTGAACTGATGTAAACACAGGAGGCTATTATTTCCCAAAAAAACTCTTTTCACCAGTTAAATGGTTAAATATGCCGAGAGGACTCAGTCGAAGGTCGAGTGCAGGTCTAAAGTTTAAGCTAAGCTCTGTCAGCCTGGAGTTGCTCTTGAAGTTTTAAACATCACTTATGATTCATAGATCAGAATCCAGAACCAGAAACTGTGCAGTTCTAACAAGAAAAACATCTCAATCCTTTTACCGCCTCAATTATTAGCGTTTGGTTTAATCTGATCACAGGTTCACCAGACAAGAGGCGGATGTCTCTAAAGCAGCGTTATGTAACTTCAGCTGAAACGCCGTCGATGTTTGCCCAAGCTAAAGTTAGCATGTTGACCCATTAATGTCTGGGATGCTCTATTCTGACGTAAGCCAACATTAAAGCAATATTAAACCCAGTAGATGTTGAATGTAGATCAGCTCTGCTTTTCACCTTCGAATGTTGAACATTTTAAACCACAAAGATTAAATTCTAGTAGTTTTAATGCAGAGAAAAAGCTGTTGACTGACAAAGAGGAGAAAAAATGTACATTTGGCTTCTTGTGTGAGAACTGAGTCCAAACTGAGATGTTCTTTATTTTATTAAGATGAAGGAAATCTATAAATGAAGAAAAACATTCCCATCGTATTGTAAAAGCTGCCTTTGTAGAAAACACAAAGGTTGTTTCTGTGTGGGAGCTTGTGAACCTTTTCTGCACATTTTAGTCGACATGTTTTTTGGTTCTCTGAGTTTATGAGGACTTTGGATTTGGTGTCTTAGAGCTTAATACACTTTGAAGTTTTCCTCATTTTGTTGACAGTCGATTAATCCCGAGTAATTGCTTCAGCCCAACCGGTGCGACAGAATCAGGAAGGTAAAGAATGGAGATCGAATGGAGGGAAGCCAGGGATTACTGTTTGGTTTTATTGGTCTGAATCGCTGTTATCAGTGCTGCTCCATGATGACTGGATGTAATAAAGTTGTTTCGGGTTGGTATATCAGTGCGACGTGTTAACCCGGGTCGACACGGGTCAGTGAGCTGTTCCCACTGCCACTAAAAGCCGATTGTTCCCGGGTTAAACGGGCTTTAAGGCCAGTGGGAAACGGTTAATAGAGACGCTGTTACACTTCAGCTAGAAGAGACAGAGTCCAATATTTAAAAAGAAATGGATACGGTACTGTATCATGAGTTTATGTGCTCATTTACTCCACTGGTTAGTTAGACTTTTTCAGTCCTTTTCACCACTTTATGAGCTCTGTCTGAATTTAAGCAATGCTAAGTGTTTCCTTAAAGGTTCGTATCATGTTATTGGACAGTTTTAAGTTTACACACCACTAATTGACTCTGGTTGTGTACAACATTGTTATGACAAATGGTGTGGTTTTGGTAATTGTAGTAAATCTAGCCTTTCTATGTATATTTATCATAACATGACCAGGATTAGTCAACAAGCTGAGGTAATGTAGGCGAGGAATATTGAATTCCCCGTAAAGCTGCGAAAAAAAAGAAAATCCAAGATAAAAGGCGCAATTAGATGTTTGAATCCAAGAGAAAGTTGATTTGTATGGGAAACACTCAGACTGTTGGAGTATACAGCCTCAGTTCAGTCTTCATGTGACTGAAATGATCTGAACGACTCGAAGTTTAATTTTATTGAACATATAACTTTGTTTGAACGTTACTATAAATAATCAAATTATTATTTTCAAATGTTGCAACAAAAACCAATGTTTCTCTGATTCTTCTTCGCTGATATTAAAAAGAAAAAGTTTGAATGAATCTGGGAGAACTGAAAGGTCAGAACTAGGCCTGTCGCGATAAACGATAAATCAATTAATCGCACAATAACTAAAAACTATCGACGTCATTTAATTTATCGGCTATATCGTCTCTGCCTGTATTTTTCTCTTTCTATTGTGCTAACTA
>JAUZNJ010034832.1:0-12526 GCA_034780135.1 Jordanella pulchra | reverse complement strand
CTGGATTTTTGTTTTAGATTCCATCACTCACAGTTGAAGAGTACCTATGATAAAAATTGCAGTCTTCTACATGCTTTCTGGGAAAACCTGAAAAATCAACTGTGTATCAAATACTTGTTCTCCCCATTGTATGTGTCCAATCTTTTGGTGAAAACAACCAATACAATTTGATAGTGTTTTTAACCCATCTACACTGATAAAAAGACAAATCAATACAAACTGGTCACTTCGACCAAAATATTAGTTAAATAGTGTAATGGCATTGAAAGCCAGAACCAGGGGCTGATCCACCAACCCTATTGATTGAGGAGCAAATTCCTGCATCCAACACCACTGCTACCACTAACATTTCTTAAGCTACAAACTCCACCCGCAAGCAGCCCACAAAAAAATCTAATGTGCTTTTTTGTTAAAGAAGTTCCATGACAGAGAGATAATAAAATCTTAAAAAAGAAATGCTGTTAAAACTGGTAACAGCTGTAAAAACAGCTGTTACCAGTTTATTCACTCAGCAACAATTTCCAAAGAGTATTACAATTGGAATCACATGACTTTAGGTTGAAACCCGAAGTCCACTTTTAAGGAAGCCAGGTTTTGGTCGGGGGGCTCAGTCTAGACGAAGCAAATGGAAAAAACTCTCCTTGTCTTTAACAAAATTAAATTAAGACAAACAACAGTAATGGCAGACATCAGAATCGTGGTTGAATTTCAGAAGCTATTCAATTTATTATGGATTTCAAACCAACACATACACACACTCTTTTCTCAATGTGTAGATTAATGCATTTGGCCCTCGCTTCTTTTTCCTTTACTTCTGTAGCGTTACCACACACCCCCACTGGTGTGGCATATGTATTACACTTCTGGTTTCATCTTTTTACTAAAACTTTAACGATATGGTTATTGTGGATGAAGTCTAATAGATTTTTTTTAAGTATACAGTAAACATTTACCTTTAAGAATCCTCTTTCAGTTCCATTTGATTTCTGGAGATGTTCTCACTATTTACTTTGTCTTTTAATCCCAAAGACAGGAACCGCTACTTTAAAATTACTATGAAGCCAAGTGAAGAGGTACATTTGTGACATTGTCGTCTGTGTTTATCCCAACGAGCTAAACAATTTGTAATTTTATAATTTCAAAAAAGCTGCTGCATTCCTCTTTTTTTTGGTCAACATGGGAGAGAGTTTTGGTAATAGCAGCTTTTGAGTTAAACTATTTCTGTGCCTCAGCCTGAGAGTAATTTAGTCTGCAACATCCTGCTAATCGAAGCAGATGTTCCACCATCACTGTAAGATGACTAAATCATTCATAATGCATGGGCTCCTGCATCACATGCCGACAAAACACATCAACACACTGCCTGTTCCCATCAATGTGTTACATAAAAAGAAATAAAGTTAAGATTTACAGATCAAACTCTGGGCTACATTTAAAAGAAGGTCGGACATCAGAATACATTTGGTGTATGTATGAATGTGTCTTTATGGTCTCTTTTTTCTCTCCTATATTTGTGAAAGTGTGTGTGTGTGTTCCAGGAACAAAGACAGATCCGCTCAGAAGATGTGTGTCTGCGTGTCTACTTGATATTCCAGGGTAGCTTGTTGTGACTGTGGTTTCCCACAATTCTTATCAGAGCTGTGATCACAGAAAACTGGTCTGGTCTAATAGAACACATCCCTCCCTAGTGCTATCAGGGACACTCACACACAGACACACACACACACTCAGAGACGTCCCTCTGATGGCGATCCCCCTCCTTCAATCTAATTCACTCTTCAGCACAACACCAAAGTGCAAATACCCAAGAACATGAATGCAATTTGGAGCAATCTGAGGTGAGTATGTCTGTCTTATGAATAAATAACAGTATCTGTTTTACTTGGTGGTCTTGCTTGTAGCCAGCAGAGAAAAAAAAATCTTCCTGGGGAAGGAAAAAACAACAGCTGGCTTTGAAAATTTGAAAACAATGACTAAAAATTGCTGTTGCACAGACAACACAAAACTCTAAGAAGTGAAAGGCATGCAATATTAAGTAGAAGAAGCAAAAAGGTCGACATTTTGAGGATAGGAGGTTGGGAAAAAAAAACTAAACAAATGGCTGCCAGTTCCAGATTGAGCTCCCTTATTTTAAATTGTGGTTTCGATCCTGAGATGGAAATACTTTTCTTACTGGTTTTATCGGGACACACGCTAATTGACAGGCCAGTGATGTAGCATGGTAACTTCACTTATATGTCCTGTGTTCTTTTGACTAAAGCTGCTCCGAAATTGTTAACAGAGATATTGTTGCTCATGCTGCAGAATGCATCAAATACGAGAAAAAGAGTGATAAAGAAAACACTTTGAGGAGAGCAATCTGGTTCTGAGTCTGGCTTCGACTCATTCTGGGAGATGTGTCCTAGTTAGTACCCCACACCTAACAGCAACAGCAGCAGTATTCAGGATTGATACAAACACACAAACATTCCTACACTACTAATGAACAGACTGGTTTCTCTCTTGGGATTTTTCTCTTCATATGTTTCCTTTTCTCTCTATATACCTTTAACAGATCCTTCTACCCCTATCTATTACCGTTCTCCTGCGTTCCTGTGACAGCTTCTCCTCTCCTGGGATTAGACTTTTGACGTATTTCACTCACTCACATACACACACACAAACCCACACCAGTTGGCAAGTTTAGAAGCTAAACACACAGACATACGAGAAAGTGATATACGACATTTGCAAAGTCAAGTTTTTTTGTTTTTTTTTTCCAAGAACAAGCGAACAGAAATGTAATGAAATAAAAGTGCAATGTGGAAAAATCAAATCAGGGGGAAAATGAAGTCAAACTGCAGATTCAAACAACATGTCAGCTGCATTATACAGGCTGTGCAGGTAAAAAAAAGAGACATTTTATTAAACAGGAAAATTCAGACATGTCTGAATAATGTTTGATGGCAATTAACAAAAAAACAAGCCTATGATCAATAAACAGACCTTGAAAAAAACATACTGTGGCAGATTTTTTTTTAAAATATTGTTGTTTTTTATATGGCATTAAATGTTCCAGGATTAAAAAGCCTGATACAAAAAGAATATTGAAACATCTTAAGTTAACAAAAAAAATATACAAAAATGGTATTAAAATCTGACTTTTACAAACTGCAGTATTTATCTCCATTTAACTGAGCATATTTATATTCTCACACTTTTCCTAAAAATCCATTAGACACCATAAAGCCTCATTTAACAAATATTAGCTCCCCCATATGATTCACAATTGTGAGCTCATACCTGATGCAGCTTTAATCACTGCTACCTCTGTGATCTCTGGCAGCTTTCACTCTGTTACACTGGCATGAAGCAGTGTGATGCTTCTTATGAGTGAGTCTGTTTTCACCTTTGAATCTGCAAATTAGGTACACAAATACAGCTTTAATTCCCAAACATCACACATCACATAAAACGAATCAGCTTCCTGATCCATAACATATTCCTTTTATTTCTTTAATGCCTGCCATCAACTGCCAATGCTAGATAAATACTTGTTTTATTAATCCTTTCAATTTTTTATGGACTAATTTAGAGAATGATTAAAGCATTTCAAATCTGCTGTGTAGAGATAGCTTGACAATATGTTAGACGGAGATACAGCTTCATCACAGCCCGGAATGTTAACTGGGGTAATTAAGAAAAGTAGCAACCAATCGTCTTTTGTTGCAGGTCACATTTAAGTTTAGATAATAAGAACTGCAAACTACTGACATGGATACCACAACATACATATTTTTGACATCTCATGCATTGCAGTATAAGAGATTTTATACATACCTTCTAAGAAATATTTTGTTCAGTAGGAAAAGATGGAGCAGCAATATATGTTTTTTTTTTCTTCCCAACAGTCCAATGCCACCAGCATGTGAACCACCAAGGAAAAATTGGTCAGCTTGAAGCTGACCTTAAAAGGAAAAAAGTGTATTCAAGCAAACAATTGTCAATCATTCCATTACTCTGCACCTATAACTACAACAAAATAAACCCTTAACCTTAGAAAAAGCTGTTTGTTAAAATGAACAAATTCACTTAAAAGATATTAAACAAAGATGAAACTATGTTTCCTCAATTGGTGTCCAAGCTGTAAAAGGACTGAGGACCAAATAAAGGGAGTGCCCTGAGGATTACTAAATATTTTCAGTGTGTTTTTATTTAATTATTAAATATTCCTATTACATTAGGTACAACTCAATCTGAAAAAGTAACTTTTAATTTGCAGTAAATAGAATGAAAAACTGCATCTAGAGCACATCCAAACACATGTTTCAGCATTCCGAAAATTGCTTTCCAGAGAGTTAAACATCACCAAAAAGGAAGAAAACTGAACTGATGTATAGTATAAAGTCTGAAAATAACTTCTAATTAGACACATACAAATGAGATCGAAAGACATATGGTATAATCCCAATGTCCACAAAATGCATTGTGTTATGTTTTAATGCTAAATAAGACGATTACTGATTTCATAGGAGTCAATTTTGTAATAATATACATTTGGCATCAAATATTTCCTTTATAAAAGTGAAGGGGTCTTGATATTGTAGGCCTGTTATCTTTGGGAAACACTGGGAACAAGCATGGCAAAATTTGGCCAAATAAACACAGAAACTTCACCTATGGCCATCACTGTTCATAATTTCTTTAGAAAACATATTAGGTAAGCAAAGGGGAGGCAAATATAGGACAGATGCAAAATAAATAAATAAATAATTGCAAATGTTGAACCTAGTATCTAGTATGTCACACTGAAGAAACTGTCAGGTTAAAAAAAAAATCATTTCTACAGAAACTTCAAAAAGTCCACTTGCTTTTACATCATATTTGCCCCCACCTACTATCAAATGAAAGTTAAAGAATCTACACCACCTTATAGTCAAATAAGTTTCCTGAAAGATCTCTGTCTCCATAGGAACATCATGAAATTTAACACAAACTATTTTTCTACTAGTTAAAGGGGGTTGCATGAAGTTGCATATTATTAGTGGCATCAGTGATTACATGCCGAAAACTCATTTCCTATAAAGTTCAAGATAGGAATCAATCAAAAATCTTTACTGTCATTATGAAACCATAACTATGTTTTACATGGAAAAGGGTACAGATTAAGAACACATGTAAAAATATAAAAACATTTCTAAGAAATATTTTAAATGAAGTAAATTAGGAGAAAATTTTGAAAACCATGTAGAAAATACATATTACACCCTTGCACAACAATATACGTAAAAATGTAGTTCGTTGCACCTGCATAAGTTCAGACATTCCCATCATGTCTGTGAAAATAGCTGATGGTCTGTTTGATTGCCAGGAGGGGTGTGTGTGTTTTTATGTTAAGTGTGTCTTTGTTCACATAAGAAAATTTCACAAATTGAAAAATACTTTTTTTCTATTTTCTTATCCTTCTGCAATGGATCTATTTTAAGGATTTTTACACACAACTCGCAGAGGTGTGAATAAGGGCAGCTGGCTCGATACTGTAGGTTTGTTTAAGGATTTATCCAAGAGAAAGATATTAAAGCAGACATTCTGTTTGACATGAGATCACCTGCATAACATCTGCACAGGTGCATAGACGCATGCACAAAACTAGAACTAGAACTACCTGTACTGTGGAATGTCTGTATACAAATAGGCTTAGAAATACTCTTTAAAGCTATATCAAAAAGCAGACATGTATTGGTGCACTGTGGAAAAATCTAATCAACCTTACATCCTTTAAGAGCATTGTAAATAAAAGCCTTTTATCATAAGTGGACTTTTCAATATATATGTGCTGGCTTGTACAACCAAAACTCCCTACAGAGTCAGTTTTGCATTTGCCCCTTGCTGATTTTGTACCATCTTAATAGCTGTAGTTAGCTGGGGGTTGCTTTCTTATACTCTATAAATAACAGCAGATAAACAATTAAGAAATCACCAAGATATGCAAAACATCAAAGCAGGGGAAATAGAAATGCTTGTGTGCACCTGCATTTAAAATCTGCAGTTTTGGGATGTGTGTTTTTGCAAAGGTACATCCATAATTAAACCTGATTCCTGCTGAGCTTTTCAAGAATAACATGCTCAGACTTAACCCATTGATTCACATCACCTTATTAAATCTGATTACAAATTGCTGTCCTTTGGACAACAGCAAATCAGATGTGCAACCGATCACACACAAACATTTCTCTCTGTCTCTCCCTCTCACTCACACGCACACATCACAGATCTCACACAGCCAACTCCTGATACCATATTGCCAAAATAAACAGCATCACCCCTGCCAACACATAAATCTCTCACTGCAAGCACGAGACTCAGACTCACACCTGATTGTCACACCTACACCAACATAAATCCATGCAAAAACACACATACACACAGACACTCTCTTTCTCTGTAAACACATCTGGCAGGCAGAGGTGTGCAGAGACCCACAGCAGGGAAAAGAGGATCAGTGGGGTATTGATATTACAAGCACACATGCACGCATCTCGTCTTTCTTTCCCCTTTCTGTAGCTCACTCAAACATACCTTGAGTAGCCCCCCCCGACAGAGATGCAGACTGTTTCTGACAGCCTGATTTCCTGGCAGCTTTCGTCTCCTCACCTCTTAATCCTGGGTGCAGGAGGTGGGCAGAGTTGACTTCTGAGACCAGAGTCTGAGATCTTCTCATATTTGACCTTTAACATAGCCAGACTAAAACAGGTAAAGGTCTACAGCTCCCCAGTGAGGTGCATGGATTTGATATAGCACACAAAACTCAGCAAGAGAAGAAGAGGAAAAGAAAATGCTTTCCTGGAACAAAAAGGAAAATCCTTGAATAGGAACCTATTAGCTTTTGATAAAAGTAGAAATATTTCCCTCTTTCTTTTCATTTTATAAAAGAGCTTTATGACCATGAGACAGCATTATCAAAATTCAGAAATGCTTTGACACATTTAACGAATTCACAGTATTATTTTACGTATATTTCTGAACTTATATGCAGAAACAGGATAAAAGTTAGTGCTATGGTTAAGGGTTTTTTAATGTCTTGTTTAATGAAATGCTTTGAAAAAATGTTTAAATAACCTGCACATTAATTTATTTAAATAAAAGAAATACTGAGAACAAAGTACATTTGGGGTAGACCTTTCTTTTTTGGCAGAGGACACATGGCAGAAATACACCAAGATGAATTTAAACAGCGTCAGGGATACATATTTGCTCCTTAAGATTGTGGGAGTTGTAAGTGAGCAGCTGTTGGCACCAACAGACACAGCAGTTTGCAGCTCCCTGATGGCAATACACAAGAACTCTTTCATCGCACCTTAATATAATCTCTACAATGAAAACAGCCCTCTTGTCTCTTGCATCCAACTTTTTTATATTGCATTGTTTTTTCTGCTATTTCTTCTCGTAAATGCTTTTTTTATGGTGTTTAAAAATGTAAAGCCCCAAGGAGAGCTAGCTCTGCTTTCTTATATTGTTTCATGACCATCAATATAAGAGTGAAGGAACAAATATAACAGTCATGGGAAAAAGAAAGCTTCTGTGACTGTAAGCACAGAAATGATAAAAACAAAAGCACAACTCTGGTGCTTCCGTAAGATTTAAGAGCACAGGTAGCAGCCAGGCAGTTTCAATCAAGTACAGTTAATTAACTTATCTCTAGCTTTTGTGACCACATCTGTCAAAGTTTGAGAATTGGCTGGTTGATGTCCCCCGAATCTTGTAGGTGTCTCTTAATTCAATCCAATTCAAAAATACTTTATCAATGCCAAAGTGAAATTTATTATAGCTGCAATTCATAAGGAGTCTTTTTTGTTGTTATTGGGTTGTTATAGTTTTCATAGCTATATGCAGGAAGAGTCTTTTGTAGCAGTTTGTCTCGCACCGGATCTGAAGAAACCTCGTACTTAAAACACTTTCTTGCTGTTTACAAATCTTCTGAAAAGGATGCTGACCGTTGTCCATAATCTTATTTGCTTTATAAAGAATTATATTCATTTTGAAATAATCTACGGATTCAAGAGGAGTTCCCAGAACAGAGCTGGCCTTCTTTATTGGCTTATTGAGCTTTGTTAAGTAATTTCCTCTGATGCTGAACAAATGCTGAACAGAATTTAAAATCCTACTTCTCACTTATAAAGCCCTAAATAACCAAGCTCCATGAAAGATCTCATTGTTCCTTATGTTCCTAACAGAGCACTTTGTTCTTAATCTGCAGGTTTACTAGTGGTTCCTAGAATTTCTAAAAGTAGAATGGGAGGCAGATCTTTTAAGTATCAGGATCCTTTCCTGTGAAATCAACTACCAGTTTTAGTCTGTGAGGCAGACACCCTATCTACTTTAAAGGCTAGGCTTAAAACATTCCTTTTTTAAAAATCTTACTCAGGTTATCCTGAGCTATCTCTATAGTTAAGCTGACTTCTGGAGGACATTTCATCATTCTATCATCATTTCATCATTTGATCTTATTTCTCCCAGTCTGCAGTATGTTAGTTCAACCTCTAACTTTATGCTCTCTCTGTTTTCTCATCATAGTAGTTTCAACTGGTCTGATCCTGTTCGCTGTGGCTACATCCTGGAGAGAAATGCTGGCTGGACTGCTACCATCAACACCTTTGTTTATAGTTATAAGAGCTTGGCCTGTTTTTCAGTGTTGTCCTGTTTCTCTTACTGAGACTAACTGGATGTGCTCTTTTTCATCCTTTGACATGGGAGCTGGCTTGGATCTCTTCTGCCTGAATATGTCTTTCCTGGATGGGGCGCCTGTGCAGCAGACAGTTACCTTTTATATCTCTGCTTCTCTCTTCTTGAACCCTAGTCGGCCACGCCAGATGGCGGCTCACACTGAGCCTGGTTCTGCTGGAAGTTTTTTTCTGTTGAAAGGGAGTTTTTCCTCTCCGCTGTTGCTACATGCATGCTTGGTGTGAGGGATTACTGTTGAATTAATGAGTCAATGCAATCAGCTGGTTTTCCGTAGATATACAATTCTAAACTAATCTGAGTGTGGGATTTGATTGAATTGTCTTTGTAAAGAGCCTGGAAATGACATGTGTTGTGAAACAGCGCTATATAAATAAATCAGTAAACTCTGTTATTTAGTAACAGTAACAACAAACCAAAGATCGATGTCAGCTACAAGTTGTCAAGAGCAACAAAGTATACAGGTCATTTTGCACTTAACTGAAGAAACTCCCAGGTCATCTCTACACAACACAGATACTGTAGTACAATTACCTGACATCTGAATTGCTCCATGTAATCTCGATTCACACCAAACTCTGTTCACCTTATAAGATGTAAGTCGGAGGAATCTCCATTTTATTTTCAGCTACTGTCCAATCAGGCATCTGTCAAAGTGTTTTTTGAAACTCTGGTCCTCAAAGCATGCTGCTTTTTATGTCTGGATGTTTACCTGTTTCAGTACACTTCATTTCAATTAATGGCCAACTAAAAGCCTTTAATGAAATTTGAATTTGGTAAGGTAAAAGCAGGGAAACATTAAAAAATGCAGGGAAGTGTGTCTTAAGAACCAGAGTTAAAGAACATAACAAAATACTTAGTTCATTGTAATGAGTCCATCTCAGTCTCCAGTCAGTCGTATGCTTTCCTCTTTTTTTAAGTTTTAGAAAATTACAAAATCAAATAAATTATAGAATTTAACACTGATTTCTTATTTACCACAGACCAAAATCACCAAAACAAATTCATTTTCCTTTCTCTTGAACCACAAAAATGTAATGAATTGTGACTTTACAACTTAAATATTATTTGTTATGTGTTCTTTACACTCCTTATAGAAAAGCAGAATATTTTCTTTGTATCCAGAGTCTAGATCTTGTAGTTTTTAAATTGATGAATTTGTGTTTAAAATTTGATCATCTCTGTGTTAGACTAATTAAAATAACAAGCTTCACATTTTATTACATATAAACAGCTTCAGGTAAACTGGTTAAGCTCAATTGTTTATTAGTAGTTTGATTGCATACTCAGTACTGGTACATAGTGTATTGTTGTTCTGGGCTATTGTATGTTTCATCTTTTGTATTTATTCTTTCAGTTTAAGCAGCTCAGTACTGCTATTAATACCTCCAAATGCACTGCCTACCCTGAATATTTTGTTGTGCTTATTTAAGCATTAAATTATTGTTATCTTCTGTCTGCTTTTAGCCCTTTGTTCTGTTTCGTCTGTATCTCCTAACAAGGTAAATTTAATACATTTGGAAGCTGAAATTGACTATTGGGCATGTTTTCCAAAAAAAACAAGTATTACAATATGTAGACTACTTCAAATAGCACAGAAGCAAGGGCTTTTTAATTAAAACCATTTGATATTGTAGCTGCTACACAACCGCATCTTACCCCTTAAAGTCTTTAAAGATAAAAAAATATTACAATAACCTCAATTCAATGCAAAGCAATAACTGGATATATATCAAATTTCATTACATTTACAAATACTCAGTTCTTCTTACCTTTTCAGACATTCTTAATTATGCACATGCAATCTCATGTATAGCATTAATTATCCATTCATTCATACAGTATGATATGGAAAATGAGACTATTATGCAAATTGAGAATAAATGACATTATTTGCTGCTGCAATTTAACTCATAAAAAAGATAGTTATGTGTTGCACAACAAGCAAAGAAAAAATGGGAATGGAAAAATTTAAGTTTTGCAAGATTTTTCTGATAAAAATAGACCTGAAAACAGTCGCTTTCACTTTAAATTATTTACATGTGTCTTTCTAGAGATATTAAAATATTTTGGGGGGGTGTTGGGCTTTGCTTTTCAAGCTCACAACAGGATTATGGACTCAAAATACACAAATCTTATCTTTTACCCAGTTTAATATTTTAGTATTATTTTAAGATTTGTGACCGTTTGTGGTTTCTAACCTATTTTACTGAGTATTATTCTTAATAAAATGATTTAATCTGACCAAAAACCCAGTCTGTTGAGCACTGATAACTTTTCAATGTTATTAAAAATCACATTCTTATCACCAAACCTCACTGCAGTCTCCTTTGAGTCTTGTACCAGAACAAACAAAGAGGCTAAAATTGAATTTCCACAGCAGCATTTTAGATTCAGCTGCAGGCAGTGAAGGGAGCTACTTGGACAGCCTGACAACGAAAATATAATATTTCTACCCTGAAATAAGAAATGCATTGATGAGGATGGATGCCTCAACATGTAGTTCTTCTTTTGGGGGAATTCATTATTTATAGAAGGAAATACCTTTAATTATAGCTCACACAATTTTGCACTGTTAAAAGTTTCATGGTATTCTGATCTCCAATGAATCGGCTTACAGACCTTTTGCTCCAGAGTGTAGACAGAACCAACAATGAATATGTATCATGAGACGGACGGACGGACGGACTGACGGACAGACAGACAGACAGACAGACAGACAGACAGACAGACAGACAGACAGACAGACAGACAGACAGACAGACAGACAGATATCAATATATTTGCCTGTACATTGTTCATTTTCAGTTTTCCTTCTTTAACAAATTTGTTTCGTACACGGTTGTAGTCAGTGGTTCTCTCCGGCCTGCCACATCTCTAAGGTCATCTGTAACCTTCAAAAAGGGAGATGAGGGCAAGCCTCTGACACTTGCCACACAGGTCCACAAGCCAATGCCACAGTGAATCCGGTAGCTGGTGACCAAGCGGTTTAATCTCTAGCAGATTCCCACCACCTGTCTCTGCTGGACAAGCACCAAGGCCCACAGCCCAACAGTCTGCAAGCTTATGTTGTCACGTTGCAGAGGATTCAAGTTGAAGATCCAAACCGGAGATTAATAAATGAATGAATGAAACATTAAGTTAGCATTGAAATAACTGCTCTTGAAGTTGTTTGAGCCCTTAATCTTCTGTATCAACTCTTCTTTGTTCAGTGTACGGTAGGAACTGTGCATGACCCGCAGGCTGTACTGCTGCGTAAGTGTGTGAATACATAAATGTCTGCCTCAGGGGGGACTTGCTCAGGGGTCTTTGAATACATGCTCAGAGCCAGGCTCTCAAAAGAAACATAAATGCTAGATTTCCGTGCAGGAGTATTATATAAGGACTTCAAGTAAAACCTCCCAACACTTTTGTGAGGATCTACTTTCAAGTCTTTTGTTAGGAAGATTTCAATTCAATTCAGTTTATTTATATTTCAACACGTCACCTCAAGGCACTTTGCGGAGACAAATCAATCAAATCATGCAGTCAGGCTTTGTAAAACTTCTAAGATCTTAAAACAAATTTAAAAAGCGGCAGTCAGAAGAAAAGACCATTTATCCTGTTAGATTTTTTTTCCCTGTTTTTAAACATATAACGAAACATTTTTTGTAAACATATAAAGTTGACTTAGAGACATTATATTGTTATCAGTGGGCATCTTGTACAAAAAACAGGACACTGTTGAAATATACTGTTTTCTATGTTGAGGTATTTTTTTATGTAGTATTACAACTAGGGGTTGAATCAATTAGTCGACTAGTCGACT